>JAJAGP010004560.1:22500-47456 GCA_025084515.1 Ancistrus triradiatus | reverse complement strand
TATTATTATTATTATTATTATTATTTATGTTTATTTTTCCTAATATTCCTTTTCTTTAAATAATTTAATTATGAATTATATTGTTTCATTTTGTATTTTTGTCATTTTTTATAGGTTTGAATCTTTTATTGTTTATGTCCTATTTTTTCTTTCAAATATTATTTTGTTTATTTGGTATTTATTCTTTATGTAATTTTCTTTTTGTTTTGCCATTTATATATATTTTTATTTTCTAATAATAATAATAATAATAATAATAATAATAATAATACATTTCATACACATACATTACATTTTTACATTATTTTTCTTTATGTCTGTCACAACTATAAATTATTCTAAATTATTGCAGTGATTTGGAAATATGTAGGATCAAATAACTCTTCAACCATTAATTTTAAAAGAAACAATTATTATAAAAATAGATTTATATGTTATGTTATTAATGTAAAAATAATATCTACATTATTTTATCTGACAAAGTGTGAGACAGAAAAACTGTAACTATAGGTAAGGTTGGGAATATTTATATTATTATAGTCCGTTTTATTTTAATTAACACTTTTATAGTTGTTGTTGTTATTTTTGTTATTGTGCTCTATAGAAGTCCCAGTGCATTGTGGGATGCTGTTGTTCTCTGAGCTGTAGCAGTGGGCTGTGTGGGCGATGTGTGAACATGTTTTGAACCGTGTGTGTGTGTGTGTGTGTGTGTGTGTGTGTGTGTGTGTGTGTGTGTGTGTGTGTGTTTGGTCAACGTTTCTCACTCTTATTAAATTCATAAAACATTCAAAATGTCCTGCAGCTGAGTCTGGCCTTTACGAATAATTAATCTCTCCTGACTCCACCTGCAGAGAGAGAGAGTGTGTGTGTGTGTGTGTGTGTGTGTGTGTGTGTGTGTGCGTGTGTGTGGATTGGATGAATTCACTTTCACTGTGGGAAAAGCAGGTTATTAAATGTGGAACGGAAAAACCAATTTCACCTGTGGTGGGATACAGAGAAAGAATAGAGGGTCAAAAGTATTTGGACACGTGTGTGTGTGTGTGTGTGTGTGTGTGTTATATGCGTAAGCCTTTATTGATCATGTAATCCATGTTATCAGCTCACAGATAAACGCCTTTAGCCCTTTAAAATCATTAGCCTCCATTAGCACCTGTGTGTGTGTGTGTGTGTGTGTGTGTGTGTGTGTGTGTGTAGTTAACATTGGTAAGCATAGGTTTTTCCCATAGGGGTGTAAATAACATAAGGGGATCACATGACTTTAAAGGTTTGTGTTTGTAACCACCATGGTAACATGGGAAGGTGTGTGTGTGTGTGTGTGTGTGTGTGTGTGTGAGTGTGTGTGTGTGTGTGTGTGTGTGTGAGTGTGCGTTGATTTGCAATGCATGCTAGATGATGAAAAGAGGACAGAGCTAATTGCCAATTATCTATCTCAGCACATACACTCGCTCCTAAACTACATCACCAAAAGTATTTAGACGCTTGTTCGTATTACTGGATTCATCTATTTTAGCCATGACCCCTTTTTGGGAACTTTCCATGCATGCCATATTACTGTAGATAATTCATTCTGCACCTACTCCTAAAAAAAATAATTTTTCAGCTATTTTTGGCTCATTTGGCTTTCCAAATAAATGTTGTAGCTATTGTGAAAAGCGAAACATCCCCACAAGGTAACAGATACCTGATTCTTCAGAGTGATATATAAACCTGAGCATCCCTCCGAAACACATCCAGACACAAAGGCTTTCAATCAACATCACTAACCAAAATTCCTACAAGCCAGTGTGCAGGACTGATCAACAGTTACAGGAAACGTTTAGCTCAGGGTCACATACTTTTGCCACTCACTAATATGTAATATGGGATCATTTTCATCAATAAATAAATGACCAAGTATAATATTTGTGTCTCATTTGTGTAACTGGGTTCTCTTTATCTACTTTTAGGACTTCTGAAAATCTGATGCTGTTTTAGGTCATATTTATGCAGAAATGTAGAAAATTCTAAAGGGTTCACAAACTTTCAAGCACCACTGTATATGGTCTTCATGAACACCACTACTACTCCTCACTGTTATTTATGGTTTTATTACTATTTATAGACAGAAACACCCACATTTCTATTTTTGACCTCTATGGCACACCACACTCTTTTGACATATGGCCACTCTTTTGCATATTTAAAGTAAATATATGTGTTTAAATATATGCATACATTTAGCCATCAGGTACTCACAGCCAAAGACATGCTTTATGACCTTTATGGCACGCCCTATTCAAAGCCACTCTTATCTCTGTTTATGCACTCAGGACACACCCACATTCCACTCTATGGCCTTAATTGCACACCATATTTATAGCCACTCTTATTTCTGTACATATATGAACACAACACATGCCATACGACCTTCATGGCTCACCATTTTTATAGCCACTCTTACTGGCATACATATATGAACACAAGACATCATATATGACCCAGATGGCACACCATATTTGTCATATTATTTCCATTTCTGCACACAGGACACACCCATATTCCTTTCTATGGCTCTGATGGCACACCATATTTATAGCCACTCTTTACATATATGGACACTATGACCTTTATGGCGCACCATATTCAGAGCCATTCCCAGTTGCACTGATACACAGTGGACACACCCACATTAGTTTCTATAGCCTTACTGGCATACCATATTCATAGTCACTCTTATTTGTGTATATTGACAAAAGGACACGCCCACATTCCTATTCTGGTAATATATAAACACAAGACATTCCCTATGACCTTTATGGCGTACCACATTCAGAGCCATTCCCAGTTACACTGACACACAGAGGACACACCCACATTCCATTCTATGGCCCTAATGGCACACCATATCTACAGCCACTCTTTTTTGCACACATGGAGCGAAGGACATGCCCATATTTTTATTCAAGTTATTCTAAAAATTTAAATAAAGTTACTTTATTTAACATAAATAAATGTTACTTTTGAAAAAAATAACGTGATTGTTATGAAAACATGAAAAATAAAACAGGACAAAAAGATAAGAAAATAATATAAAATAATATTTATTATTTAAATAATATTTAGCTAATAATTAAAAATATATTATTTAATATTCAAAATTTAAATAATTATAAATAATATCTAATTTAATATTTGAAAAATGAAATAATTATTACTAATCTAATTTTATATTCAGAAATTAAATAAAAGAATGCTTTAAGCAGAAAGAAAAACACACCTCTGTAATAATGATACCGAAAGGAAATAAGTGTAAATAATTGTGTAAAAAATCAAGTTTTTACACAGCGTTTACTTCTTTATTGGGGTTTTAGTTTGTTATTTGTTAGTTTTTTTTATTTTTTATTGGAATTCATTCGACTTTATTTTTTATATATTGTATTATCTTATTTCATCTTCACACTCTTTGAAATCATTAATAAATACTGGACAACCTTGCATCGATTATCCACATAACAATCCCTTTAACACTTTCTATCAAAATCACCATAAAATAAAATATTTAAAAAGAAAAAATATTTTTTGTTCGCTCATACCTTCTAAGAATCACATTTGCAATCTTAACGTGGAAGGGAAAAGGGTCAAAAGTTGCCACTTGGAGACACAAATAATTGAATTCACAATCCATCAACCTTACCCGTTTGTGTTTCATCTTTTATTTTATGACTCACATTTTATTATTCGCACAAAATGACATTTCTGCATTTGCACGTCCAAGCGTGAGTGTTAAATGGCAGTCACGATTCCTGCGAGTGCTCGCTCAGCGGAAACGAACGCCGTCCCCCCGGGGATCCGGGAGAAACCGCAGGCTGTCTCTACGAACCCGAAAACACACCTCCGTCCTCCGTCTAAGCATCTAAAGCCTGCGTAACATACGCCCACGCTCCTAAACACGCCCACACGGGTAGCGCCGGACACCAAACGCGGGCGCCGCGAGAGGTGCGAAAGCAACTAAGAAAGATAGAGGAGAAGCTTTCCTACCTGAGGAGCAGGAGTGGAGGAGTGATGATGCTCGGCCGTTCTGCTGGCAGGATGTGAAGCGGGGATGCAGGAGCAGGAGGAGGAGTCGCTTCAAGGAGTGGTGAAGCGAGAGTGAGAGAGTGAAAGAGAGAGAGAGAGAGAAGTAGAGAAAGGGAGAGAGAGGGAGGAGGTGACGTTATTACCCAAGTCCAAAGGGATGCATGTGCTAAGATAAAAGGGTTGGGGGTGGGGGGGGGGGTACCGAGAGCCTCCATTTAACTCTCGCGCCTTTTCGGGAATCCCTGCAGCTCCCTGATTGGCTGATTGTGGCTGCGTTTCTGACATCACGTCAAGACAGAGACCCTGGGTACATGTGGCGAGGGCTAATTTGCAAGAAGCAGGGCAATGACAAGCAAGGGCATTCCCCCATGAAGCACAACCACCACCTTTCATTCAACCATCTCAATTAAGTCCACTGACGCTGGGCTGTTTTGACCTCTTCGTCTTCCACACATGCATAAAGACCATTTCATTAGAAACCTCTTCCTTGAAGGCAGCTTTATGTCACTTTAAAAACCCAAAAAGTGAAATGACCTTTACCAGGGCACTGACCGACCCATACCATGACAAGAGCCGGCTTTGGACTTGTTTCCTCATAAACGCCTGATGTTCCTTTTATCATCTTTGGGTTTGGAAGTGTTTCTTTTCTTTCTTTGTTTCTTTTCTTTTTTTATTTTCTTTCTTTTCTTTGTTCTTTGTTCGTTTCTTTCATTTCTTTCTTTCTTTCTCTGTTTCTGTTTCTTCTTTGTTTTTCCATTTCTTTCTTTCTTTTGTTCTGTCTTCTGTCTTCGCCTTTTTTTCTTTTATTTTCCCTTTTTTCCTAACTCACATTTTTATTGAAACCGTCTGTAATTCTATCATTCTGTGCATTCTTTCTTTTTTTGTTTCTTTTCCTTCCTTCCTTTCTTTTCCATTTCTTTCCAACAAAAAAAAAAAGATCTGTGATACTGATTGGGTTCTGACACAATCCCCCGTCCCCCTACTGTATGAGGTCCATCCCGAGATGCCTCCGAGCCCAGAGAGCCGACAGCCCCTTCGGAAATGGTTTATAACATAAGGCCTTCTTTTTAGCACAGTAACGTTTTAAGTGGTATCTGTGAATGGTAACTCTGTATTATAGGGGAGAAGGGGGGAGGGAAGGGACAGATTAGTAACAAGGGGTTTTGTGTAAAGGATGCCCGTTGTCCATGTTGGTTGGCTAGCGAGTCGATGATGAGTTAATGAGTAGGAGGTTCTTTGAATTCAGTGCGCGGATCTGGAGGGGAGCGGATATCACCACCTCTCAGTAGCTTTTTGAGGAAATTCCTGCCAATTGCTGGGAAGGGTTTATATATTTTGCATCTGTAGAGGGGAGGAATTGATATATTCCCTTCCAGTCCTTCCCTCCGATACATTGTGTTTTAAAACATTGTGGGGAGATAAAACTGGACCTCGGGCAATCTAGGATCCTGTTACTCCTCAAAAAACTCGGCTTTTTGAATCCTTTTTTTTATTTTTTTTATCAAAAAGGGGGGGGGGGGGGGGGGGAGGGGGTCATTTTTTCTTTCCTGATTGTCCCTACCTAGCATTTTTTGGAATGGTGGGTGGGTTGGAATGGATGAAAGTTTTCAGGAATGGATGTTTATTTACCAGACAATAGAAGCTCAATTATGAACCATGCAGAGAAGAATGTAAGGAACGAAAATACTCCAGATAGCCGGGTTCCATCTCAGCATGGCGAAGCTGCTTGTGTGTGCTCGGGGGCTGTTGGTGCGTTAGGGTCAGGGTGTGGGTGTCTGCTTGGCGGGAAGGTGAGTGGGGAATGGGGGGAGGAGGGGGAGTTCCATTTAATTGATTTGTCTTGTTTATCTCCTAAAAAGGCTTTTGTAAATCTGTTTGTGTTTGTACCAGTTTCTAGTCTGCTCATATTGGTTGTGTTATATTGTTTAAGAGACTAAATAAGGATATGGAAAGCCAAAATCCCCAGAAATCTCATTGTTTTAACTGCTGTTTAAGCAAGTGATCTGGTGATGGGCACACATCATAATGTTATACTGATTTATCTAAAGATTACGTTGGTAAAATATGTGATGCTTTACCTGAATGCACCGGACATCCATTACTGATACAGCCATAAAGATGACACCAGTAATCTTTTTTTTTGTTAAGGCGTCCGAAGTGACATTTGGTATCTGAATGTACGGGTCAATTAACGATGTCGTGACCGCTGTGCGGTGCGGTTTGACCGCCGAAATGGAACAGGAGATGGAGAAGACTTTTTTTCATGTCCTAAAAAAAGATCTGGAACAATAAAGGAAAGAGTCGATGTGTGTCAATTGTGCGTTATTTTGTTTCAGGTTATAGTCGTTGAAGGATTTGAATGGAACTGGAGGGTGAGGGTATTATTTAGGTTGACGCTGCAGTGTGGGACTAAATACGGGCTAACCAAAGAGATACGTCATTAAGAAACTTTATACGAGGCCATTTAAATATTGGTCACTCCAATACTTATGGGGAGTCAAAGAACTGGTCTAACTATCAGCAGCTCATCTGAACCACAGGCGGGGTGGCATGGTGGACCGGGGGCGCTGGGGTCAAAAAACAAACACCACCCAAAACAACCATCTCACCAAACACCACCCAGAAACAAACGGCATCCTAACAGTGGACCCAAAAATATTTAGTCAGCCACTGGTTTGAGCAAGTTCTCCTACTTAGAAAGAAATGACAGATGTCTGTAATGTTCATCATATCTCCACTTCAACTATGAGAGACTAATGAGAAAAACAAATCCAGGAAATCACATTGTGTAGGATTTTAAAAATAAGTTAAATTGTAAATCTTGTGGAACATAAGTTATTTGTCATAACAAAAGTTCAACTTCAATACTTTGTACCAAACCTTTGGCTGGCAAAGGTCAGAGGTCAAACGCTTCCTTTAGTCTTCAGCAGGTTGGCACCACTGTAGCTGGTATTGCAGCGGTAGTTGTTACGATGGTTAGCCGCCTTTGTTACTTTGGTCCCGAAGCTCTCTCATGTCTTCATCCTGTCCCTCCCTGTAGTTCTGGGATTTTTGCTCACTGTTCTCATGATCATTTTGACCCCACGGGATGGAGATCTTGCCGTGTAGCCCCAGATTTGAGGGAGATTATCAATGGTCTTGTATTGCTTCCATTTTCTTACAGTTGCTCCCAACAAGTTGGATTTATTCACCCCAACCTGCTTGCCCTATATGTATATTCACTTTCCAGCCTGCCGCAGTCTACATTTTTTTCTTTCCTGGTGATCCTTCAACAGCTCTTGGTCTTGCCATTGTTGACTTTTGGAGTCCGAGTGTTGATGCTTTGGACAGGTGTCTTTATACGACACGAGGGTCAAACAGTGTGCCATTAAGACATGTAACGAGTGGAGGCCAGAAGAGCTTCTTAAAGAAGAAGTTACAGGCTGTGGAAGCCAGAAATATTGTTTGTTTGGTGGTTGAACAAATACTTATTTTCCACCATGATTTACAATTCCAATTCTTTAAAAAATCCTACATTGATTTTCCTGTATTTATCTTTCTCATTTTGTCTCTCATAGTGAAGTGTAGCGATGATGAAATTACAGACCTCTCTCATCTTTCTAATTAGGAGAACTTGTTACAATTAGTGGCTGCTAAATTACTTTTTTTGGCCCTGATGCACACACCACCTTAGATACAACACCCCTCAAAACAAACCCATCTAACCAAACACCACCAGAAACAAACATGACCTAGATACAAATGCCACCCAGAAACAAACATCACCTATAAAGACATACACAACCCAAAAACAACCCATGTACCAAACATCACCCAGAAACCAACACCGCCCAGAAACAAACTCATCTAACCAAACACAACCATAATGAAATACCACCGAGAAACCACCCAAAAACAGACCCCACCCAGAAACAAAACCTTCTAACCAAACACTATCCAAATACAAACCCATTTAACCAAACACCACCCAGAAAGAAACCCTTTTAATCAAACACAACCCATAATGAAACACCACCCAGAAACAAACACCACCCAGATACAATCCCATCTAACCATACAGCATCCAGAATGAAACACCACCCAGAATCATACCCATCTAACCAAACACCACCGAGAAACAAACACTGCATAGAAGCAAAGCTGTTACACCCAAAACAATCAGAAACAAACACTCAGTACTCATGGGAGTCAAGAAACTGGTCTGGACTTCAGCAGTTCTTCTGAGCATCACTATGAAGACGAACACACTTTTTACATCATATCTAGGCAGATTGCCATGGTAACGCTCTCTACGGTGGCGACGCAGCAGTTAAACAACTTTTCCGCTCTTCATAAGTGTTGCTGTGGATAAAGATCAATCGTAAGAAATACACTCCGCAGACTGGCTGCTCATTTCAGGCACTGGCTGTGTGTTTCGAGTTTGCTTTGCCTATTGCCTTTGTGTGTGTGTCTGTGTGTGTGTGTGTCTGTGTGTGTGTGTGTTTTGCACCTGCTGCAGGTTTTCGAGGACAGTTGTCACACACACTGCACACCAAATGATCCTCTGCTCGGCCGGAGCTGCCAACGACGACCGAACTCCCTCACTCGTTAAAGGAAACTGATGAGAGCCACGACTTTCTCCTCGGCCATTCTGTGTAACACACACACACACACACACACACCACAAACATAAACACACACACTCGCACACACACACGCACAGATACAAACACACACACACACACGCACACACAAACAGACACAACAGAAACACAAACACACACACACACACACACACACACACACACACTTTCCATTCCTGAGGACAGTGGAGCTTAGAGATAGAGCTGGACGAACAGGAAGTGATGTAAGATGAATGTCACTCCGCAGATCACAGAAGGTCTCTCAGCAGCAGCTGACTGGCAGAGTTTCAGCAAATCTGGCAACGAAAAAACACCAGCTGTAATCTCCATATCGCCCTTCAGTACCATACATCCTCCGACAGAGACCTGACCTTCAACCAAACACTGCCTAGTATCAAACACCATACATTAACAAACAACACCCAGAACTAAACACCACCCTGAACTAAGCACTGCTCAGAAACAAACATAACCAAGAAACAAACCCATCTAACCAAACCCCGCCTGGAAACATACACCACGAAGAACTAAATAACACCTAGAAACAAACTCCACCCAGAAACAAAGACCATCTAACCAAACACCACCCACAAACAAATATCACCCAAAAACAAACCCATTTTACCAAACACCATTCAGAAACAAACACCATCTAGAAACAAACCCATCTAACCAAACACCACCCAGAAACAAACACCACCCAGAAACAAACACCACACAGAAGCAAACCAAAAACAAACCTGTTACACCCAACAAAAGCCAGTATGAAACCAACACTGTTCAGAAAAATACACCAACTAGAACCAAAGACTGTCCAGAACCAAACACCACCTAGAAACAAACAAACCATCTAACTCAATGCCACCCAGAACCAAACCTTTCCTACAACCTAGACCAGTCTTAACCTGCTGTATTATAACTGACTAAAACAAGAAACATCTTTACTTTTGGACTACAATAGACAGGTCTAAGAGAACACCAAACACTGACTAAAGGACCAAAACATAGAACCAAATATACAGCTCAATACATAATGTGTAATCAAAGACTCAGAAAACAACCCCCCCCCCCCCAAAGCCAACTAAAAAGAAACTTAAACTTCTTTAACAAGAAACAAAAAACAACAAAAACACATGCAGAGACACATGGTGATTAAAAATTGGCCAAGAAACAAGAAAAACAACAACAAATAAAGCAAGCAAACAAACAAAAACAGACACAGCAGGAGGGAGAACGGAGGTGTTCGGGGCCCCGTGGCTGAGTTCCAGATCAGTGGAGTCCCATCAGGAAGCAGGACTGTAGGACTGATCAGTGTCGGGCTCTGATGGATGAGGTGAGGTGCAGCTGAACTCCAGTCATCACTGGATGAGACACACAGGGGAGATGGAGGAGCTGCTGATCCCAATCCTGACCCAGCTTCAACACTAAGGTACCGACCGCTGTCCGATCTGTCAATCATAAACACCGCTCTATGTGATGAGAGAGAAAAGAAGAGATGAAAAAAATATCTTACAAATACAGAAACATCAGACATAAAACAGGAACCAAAAATAACCGGTACATCCATCTCCAGTAATCACTGCTTACACACTGTCAGGAGAAACTAAAGAACCAAAGAGACAACACAGAGCAAATACTGCACAAATCACTGCTCAGCACAAAACACCATCACAAATAAGTAAAAACACCATCACAAATACTACAGAACAAATAAAAAAGATACCAATAAACACCATCACATATACTTCAGCACCAAATAAAACGCCAATAAACACCATCACAAATACTCCAGAACCAAATAAAAATGCCAATAAACCAATAAACACCATCACAAACACTACAGAACAAACAAAAAACAAGAAACACCATCACAAATACTCCAGCACCAAATAAAAACACCAATAAACCAATAAACACCATCAAAACACTTTACATTTAACACTGGACTGAGAACCAAAATTAAAACACTAATATCAAGACCACCAACTTAAATACAACAGACCATAAAACACCAATAAACCAATAAATACAAACCCAAAGCAATACACAACATATATCTGCCAAAGACTAAAAACCTCAACTCAGTAAATATCATTCAAAATGATAAACCACCACATAAATACCGTTAAAGAAATCTGCACCAAAACACCAGTTTAAATGAACACTGACAAAAAAAAAACACTGATTTGAACTAAACACCATCAAAACACTTTTAAAAGATTTAAATAAACACAAAACCAAAAACACTCATTTTAACTAAACACCGCCAGATTTTAACTACACACAAACCAAAAATAATTTTTCAACTTTTTTTCACTAAATTGAACTGGATTATAACTAAACACTGGACCATTAACACTGATGTTAAGTAAACACAGTTAAAATCACTGAGTTTAACTAAATACAGCACCAAAAACAGGTAAATGTAATTAAACACTAGACCAAAACACTGGTTTTTGCTAAATACCACCAGATTATAACTAAACACTGAGCCAAAAACACCAATATCAAGTAAACACTGTTAAAACAACTAACTTTAACTAAACACAGAAGCAATAACCTATATTAACTAAACACTAGACAAAACCACTGACTTTAACTAAATACCAACGGATTATACGTAAACACTGAACCAATAATATTAATATTATTAAACACTGTTAAAATAACTGATTTTAAATAACCACTGGACCTAAAACTCCAAAAGCACCACCAAAATGAGTGAATTTAGGTAAATACTAGACCACAAAAACCAAATTTACCAAAACATTAGGAAAAAACCCACTGAATTTAACTAAACACTGGCCCAAAAACCACTGTTTTTTACTAAATAAGACCAAAACCATGCATTTGAATTAAAGACTAGACCAAAACCTTGATTTACTCTAAACACTGGTCTAAGCACCGATTCTAATTAAACCACTGTACCACAAATGGTTTTAATTACATACTAGACCAAATACACTGATTTTTAACTAAACACTGGACAAAAAACACTGACTTTAACTAAATGCCACCATATTATAACTAAACACTGAAACCAGTAGTAACATTGATATTAATAAACACTGTTAAAATATTTGAACTAAACACTGGACAAAAACAAAACACTAATGTTACTGAAACATCAAAACAAAACTGACTATGTAAATACCACTAGGTTATAGCTAATCAAATCACTGATTGTAACTAAACATTGGACCAAAAACACTTATTCTAATTAAACACAGTACCAAAAATGGGTTTAACTAAATACTACACCAAAATCACTGATTTTAAACTAATACCACTGATTATAACTAAGCACTGAACCAATAACACTGATATTAAACTAAATACTGTTAAAAATGACTGATATCAAATAAACACTAGAGAAAAAACAAAACTTAAAAACTGATCACAAATCCACAATCTTAAACACACACCAAAAAAATAAAGACTGGTGAAAGAAAGACACAGTCCCCTAAAAACATTATACCAAATATTGTAGTTGTTAAAACACGTCCAAAATAGATGAAGGCCATGTCATGAAAGAGCACCACATAAATACTGCCCCCAACGCATCAGAGGTAAAGTACAGTGCCCAAACACTCTGCCCAAAAAACAAAAACAACAACCCAAATCAGTAAATAACAATGGCGCCGTGTGAGCAGACGTTCGATCCCAGGCGTGATTTGAGGTTTTATGATGAACATTACTATGCTGGGATCGATGGATGATAATCGGCTCTGTTTAGCCCTTCAGGACGTTCCTGATGTGGGATCAGTCGTACGGTCCGGACCTTTCTGAGAGTGGCAAGCACGTGCTGGGTGTTTAGGTCTGAAAAATGAAGCGATTAAAGTCTAACCAGACTAAACATGGGCCGTGATGCAGCCTGGGCTCTGGCTCTTCTGCTATTGATCTGTTGTTGTGGAGCGAAGCATCGCTCTCGGGCTCAGTTAAAACCATTTCCTCGAGTCCGGGTCACCAAAATAAAAGAAAAAAGAAAGTAGGAGAAAAAGGAAAGGATACTGTCATTAGGTCCCTGTGATGGACAGACCTGCTCAGGGTCGATCCTGCCTCTGGACCTTAGACATTAGATCTTAGTCCATCTCCACGTCCTACCAGATTCCCTACATCCAGTCCTGCATTTCAAAAAATAACTGGGCCAGGGGCGATAAACAACAGTCATGATTTGGCCCAAAAGCAGCATTCCTGAAAGCCTGGGTCTTTGAGGAGTTAAAGATGATCAGAGGATCTCCAGCTTATCAGCAAATGTTTAAGAACAATGTTCCTCAGAGACCAGACTGGAAGGGATGTATATATTCTCCCTCTACAGAGCATAATATCATTAAACCATTCAAGGAATCTGGAGGAATTCCTAAAAAGCCTAAACTGAAGAGGGGTGTCTCCACTCCCTCAGACGGCAAACACTGCATCAAAAACCATCATTCATCAATAGCTGATAGAACCACATGGACAAGGGATCCTTTATCAAACCTTCATCAAGCTCTACAATACAGAGGTACAGTCACAAATGCCACTTAAACCGTTACTGTGCTAAAAAGAAGCCTTATGTTATTAACCATGTCCAGAAGGGACGTCGGCTTCTCTGGGCTCGGAGGCATCTGGGATGGACCATCATACAGTGGGAACGGGGATTGTGCTCAGACCCATCAGTATCACAGATCTGTTTTTGAAAGCAAAGAGGGAAAAAGATGAAAAAAAGGAAAGAAAAGAGAGAAGATAGATAGGTGTGGACTAATAAAAATAAGTTAGTTATCAAATAATGAAAATAAAGAGAAAAGAGAAGAGAACAGAAGAAAGAACAAGAAGAGAAAGAAAGAAAGAAAGAAAAGAAAGAAAAGAAAAGAAGAAAGAAACTAAGGAAAAAGAAAAGAAAAGAAAGAAAAAAAGAAGAAAAGCAGGCACAAAAATGAAAGACGAGAACAGAGCTAAAGGACAGAAAAAAAAAAGGTCAAGAAACCAAGTCAAAAAAAGAAAGAAGCAACGACAGAAATAAACGGAAAAAGCATAGAAAGAGAAAGAAGAAACTACATAAGAAAGAAAGAAAGAAAAAAGAGAAAAAGAAAAAGGAAAAAGAGAGCAGGCCAAAGAACGAAAAGCAAAAGTGAAGAAAGAAAGAGGACGACGGAAAAGAAACAAAGAGAAATGGCAGAAACGGAAGAAGGAAAGGAGTAAGATGACAAAGAAAAAAGAGGAAGAGAAAGAAAAAGAAAAAAAAAAAAAGAGGAAAAGAAAGAAAGGAAAGAAAAGAAAAGAAAGCAAGAGAAGAGGAGAAAAAAAAAAAAAAAAAGGAAAAAAAAGTAAAGAAAAAAAAGAAAGAGAGAAAGAAACGGAAAAAAAAAAAAAAAAAAAAAAAAAAATGAAAGGAAAGAAGGACCGAAAGAAGAAAGATAGAAAGAAAGAAGGAAGAAGATAAAAGAAAGAAAGAAAGAAAGATAAAGCAAAGAAAGGAAGAAAAGTTTCTTGAGTACAAAGCAGCTTTTCCTGGATGCTGCTTTTGTATTTTTTTATCTCATTACTAGCTAAATTAGCCCACCTTTTTTTGGAATGTGTTTCCGGTCTGAAATAATGGTCTCTTCTCTTTCTTATTTTGATTTGGAGACGTTGGTGTTTAAAGCTTGCGTAGACGGATCGGTTCTTCCGTTAAAATGGCATTTCATTCGGTTGGGGTTTTTCTCCTCTGCTCGGCAGACTAATTGAATGTCAGAGCGTCTGACAGACCGAATCTCATTTCTCCTCCCGTTGCCATCTCGGAGTGTTAATGCCGGGGCTAAACACCGTGTAACCGTGCTCATCACAGCCCTTTTTTGGGCTAACGTTACAGATGGTATCTGCGTATCTGGTTTGTACCATAACTTTCTGTCCACCAGAGCCTAAGTAGGACGTGTTAGAGGGAGGAAATGTCGTCCCGAGCACAGCTTGATCTCCAGGCTCTATCTGGTTAGGCCTGTTAATTCCATCGGCTTTCAGAACCACGCTTTGTGCAGCCTCCACACACTAATGGCTTCTTTTGTGTGCCGGAAAAATGGAGCTCGAGCAACGGAAAATGAGCTGGATGTTCTCATCGTTCACCAGCCGGTCGCCCCGAAACGCTTCCCTCAGCGAGGTGGATGTGCCAGTGGTGGTCCTGTACATGGATTGAAGCGTGGGGGGGGGGGTGTGGTATATACGTCAGATACATTAGACTTAATCTGTCCTTATAAATATGGTGAGTTTTATTGGATGGTCTTCATCAGAAATGCTCCAGAATCCACCATAAACCATTAAAACGTGGACTGAAGATGCTCTGGATCCTTCTCAGGGTAGCTCATAATGTGGCTGTCAGATGTTTCCGTATTTTGTCCATCCCCTGCATACATTAAGCTCTATAGAAACTCCAGTAAAACATCATAAGAACTTAATCTGTTTAATCTGCTGCTGCTGCTGCTGGAGGTTCGTTATCTCCGCGCTCCCTCTAGCGGCTGACCGGTGGAGGTGCAGGTCCCGTCAGGATCAGCTCTGATTGTAAGGATCATACACACCCCTCCTGGCCCTGAGGTGTTTCAGTTAAAATGCAGTCTATTAATACCAGTTATTTATAATTTGCTATTTTAAAGAACGGAATATGTTCTCCTATTTTGTATTATAAACAGGTATATATTTATTGATCTGAAATATTGTAATATTAATTATTTTTGTCTAATTATAAATATATATAAAATTATTTGGAATCTGATTTGGATTTTTTATTTTTCTTTAAAAAATTCATTTTAAAACAGTTAAAAGTAAATCAGCGCCGCCTGCTGTTGCAAACATGTAATGACGGTATAATTCTTTAAACCTCAGAGTAATTTTCAGATGTTGCTTTGTAATGTAAAGGCTGTTAAAAAAACCTATTTATTTACAAAAAAAACCAAAAACAAATACATATGGTTTTAATTATTATGATAAATATTGTGTTTGTTGTACAAAATTATATCTTTTTTATCTTATAATTACAAGTAGAAAAATATTTTCTTAAAAATACTTATTATTTTTACGCTGTTAAGAGTTATGAAATAAAAAAGTTTGTTGTTTTGTATAAATGATATTACAATACATGTAGTTTTTATATTACACTGTTTTGGTGTTACTCAATAAAATACTTTCCTTATTTAACAAATTAATAAATGACCTAAAACATAAACCTTTTATCACCTTAACACTTTGTTTTTCTAACTTTAGTTAGAATTTGTTTAACATTATTTTAATCTAAAATGTTCTAGCAATTTAAAACTAAAACAAACATGCAAACACTTTTCATGTGACACCAAACTCCATTTATTAACCTTTTACAAAGACTACAAAAAATTCTCCAGAGGATTTGAAATAGCTGATTTTCATTATTTACACGATAGGTTACTTACAAATGTACAAAATCAAAAACAAACAAATAAACAAACAAACATAAAGACAAACAAACATCAACATGAGGTTTGGGTTTTAGAGGTGAAAAGGATTTTTAAAGATTCATTTTAGGCAAAAAAAACAATCGAAAAACAATTGATCATCGTGAATAAAAAAACAAAACAAAAACAAATTAAACAAAGGAAAAAAAAACATTTAAAATTCAGGGGTAAAATTAAATCCAGACTACTTTCATTCAGTGCCACTTCTATTTTTAATAATATATAAAAATAAAAAAAAAGATCTGGAATTGAAGAACCTCCGAGCGACTTTTTAAAAAACCACTGAATAAACCGAAGCAGCGCCACCTGCTGTTTCCCTAAAAAAGAGACTGCTTTAGGGAAAGGAACTAAAAGCTCAGAGGTCAAAACAAATCCAGATTCATTTTGGCTCCCACAGTTTGAGATTTTTTAACTTAATACAAAAACATAATACAATAAGTGTGAAATATAAAAAAGTAAAAAATGAACAATAAATAAAACTGCTTTTATTTTATATTTGTAATCGATTAAAAAGTGTGTGTCCTGGGGATGTTAGATTTTAGCACCTGGTTTTTGTAAACAGGCTTTTATCTGGAAAGAGGACAAACTTTTTAAAACTAAAACTAAAGACATGTTATCTCAATAATGATCAATCCAGTTGTTTTTCTTCAGCTTTATTAAACGTGTTAGAGATTTCCAAAAAGATTTCTTCAAAGCAGTAAAACAGATTTTTGTTCTCTTGAACATTAAAGCACGTTTCTTTTTGTTTCTTTTCAGTTACCTTTGTTTTGCCTGCAGAATTGAATCGGGACAAAAAGTGCGAGTGTTGCTTCGTCTTTAAGAAAGTGTGCAAGGCTTGGATATTGAAAACAAAAAGTGCATTTAGGAAAAACACACTTTATACACACAGATACACACAACAGAAACACACAACAGATACCAAACGTAACGGAGTCAGTCTGGCTTTGTGTAGAGGAACCGATTGGCTGTAAATAACTGGACTAGGGCCCTGGGGGGCTCTGTTAAACCCCCTAGCACCTGTGTGGGCGGGGCCACAGCACGCACCCTTACACACACTGTCACCGCTCGTCTGGAAACAAAACAACACTTCATGTCAGGTGGTCTAACAAATACTCCGCATTTGGTTGTTCATCAATAAACAGTTATTGTCCTGTTTTTGTCCTCTTATAAAGTCAGCGATGTGATGTTAGCGTTCTTATTTAAGGAGGCAAAGCCAGCCTGGGCCAGTGAAGAACAACAGGGGAACCAAAGAAAGGAATACACCTGAACAAGAGAGAAAGGTTTCATATTTCTGCAGTTTGCTCCTTATTTATTTATTTATTTATTTATTTATTTATTATTATTATTATTATTATTATTATTACTATTATTATTATTATTATTATTACTATTATTATTATTATTATTATTATTATTATTATTATTATTTAATTGAGCAACCGACATTCTTTACATTTTATTTAAGTCGTCATGCAGTTTTTTTATTTACATTTTTAAATATAATTTAAATTGCTTATAGGTGATATGTCAATATTATTTAATTTTATTTTTCAGTTATAAATATATTTATAATTCTTAATATATTTATAATAATATATTTATTATTATTTAATATTAAATTGTATTTTTGTGTATTATATTTATATTTAATATATTTTTTATTATTATTATTATTTTTGAACAATCTGATTTGGACTTTTAAATCTTTAAAAAATTCAACAAATCAGGCAAGTAAACCATAAATAGCGCCACCTGCTGTTGAACAGATGCAATGAATGAATTATATAGGATATAGGATAACCCCACTTTTTTAAATCTAATGCTTATTTTTGGAACATTATTTGTCCTTTTATTATTTCATGTGAACAGATTACATCATTTGTAGGCTTGTAGTTTTTATGCCCCACAGCTGAGTAAAACCTGTAAGAAGCACCGTTTGCTAAAAAAGCACCTGTTTGTTCTCGTACTTTTTGTTTCTCTGGTGATGTTCTAAAGCATGCAGAGGAACGTTTTTATCAATGACTATTTTTGGCACTTTTAACTTTGACAATGTCGTAGTGACTAAAAACAAAATGCTTTATAATTTTTTTTATTTGATAAAATCTGTAATAATTCACTTCTTGTTGCTTTTTAAAACATGCCACTGTAAACATTTGTGTTTCTATTCTTTTTGGTTTCTTTTTTTCAAGAACTCACTTTTTTTCTCCACTGCACAGACTACAAGAACTGTACCAAACATGTAGAACTGTGCCAGTACCAAAGGCTCCAGTCCAGGCTTCAGTACCCAAAGCACCAGTTCTAGTACCATCAGTACCGGTTTCAGCACCAGAGATATGGTCCAGGACCAAAGGTTCCAGTTTTGGTCCTAAAAAGTAAAGTTCAAATGTGAGATCCTATTAACAGCATGGGTACCTCAAAGTACTTCTAGTACCAAAACTAGTTCCAGTATCTATGACTCCAGTTTCAGAATGTCCCAGTTTTGGTACTAAAGAAACCAGTTCTATTCCAACTTTGCCAGTTCCAGTACCAAAGCTCAAAAACCAGAGGTGCTAGTCCTTGCTGCTGAAGTAGTAAAGGTACTAGTTCCAGTACCAAACCACAAGCCAATTTCTAGGAGCTGTTTTAATCACAAATTTTCCAGTTCCTGAAACAAAGGGCAATTTTGGTACTAAAGACATCAGTTCAAGAACCAGAGACACTTCCTCTTTTAACAACAAAGGTTCCAGAACACAAAATACCTGCTTTAGTACCAGACATAACAGTTCCAGAACCAGTTTCCAGTAAGGACGGTACTGTAATAGTACTCAAGGCATATGTTCCAGTTCAGGTACCAAAGATACGAGTTTAATAAACAGTTCCAGACATTAATAGTACCTGAACTGGAACCTATGGTACTGGAAGATATGCCTTGGGTACTGACACAGTAGCGTCCAGTTCAAGAACCAGAAGTACTAACTGCAGGACCCACAGCAGGTACTAGTTCCAGTACCAAAACCACGTGTTAAGCCAATTTACATGACCTGTTTTAATCACAAAATCTACAGTTCCAGAAAAAGGGTCCAATTTTGGTACTAAAAATCCCAATTCAAGAATCAGAGACACTTCCTCTTTTAACAACAAAGGTTCCAGAACACAAAAAACGGTTCTGGAACCAGTTCCCTGTAAAGACGGTACCAAAGATACCAGTTTAAGAATCAGTTCCAGGACATTAATAGTACCCAAACTGGAACCTATGGTGCTGGAACATATTCCTTGGGTACTGACACAGTACTGCCCAGTTCAAGAACCAGAGGTACAGAAGTACTAGTCCTTGCTGCTAAAATAGCAAAGGTACTAGTTCCAGTGCCAGAACCACAAGTTAAGACAATTTCTAGGAGCTGTTTTAACTTCAAAGATAACAGTTCAAGAACCAAAGACACTTCCTCTTTTAACAACAAAGGTTCCAGAACACAAAACAACCGCTTTAGTACCAAACATAACAGTTCCAGAACCAGTTCCAGCTCTAATACTAGAGATACAGAAGTGTCACTACCCAAAGGCATATGTTCCTTTCTCAAAGTTTCAGGTACTAAAAGATACCAGCTTTAAGAACCAGTTCCGGGACACATACTAACAGTACTGGTGGCACAAGTTCCTGTGGCAAAGGTTCAACTTTGGGTACTAAAGATAGAAATACTGGTACCAATGGTATCAATGGTTCCAGTTTTGGTACTAAAGATATCAGATCCAGTACCCAGGATATCTGTACCAGAATGAAGGGTTCCAGTAGAAATACCACAGGTGCCAGTTTAGTACCCAGAGTACCAGTTCTAGTCCCTAAGTCAAGTCTGGGTACAAAAGTTTGCATTTTTAGTACCCAAGATACCAGCTGGTTCCAGTACTAAAGAACCAGTTTCTCATCCAATGGTAACAGGTCTCAAACTGGTAACTTGTCTCAAAGTCTCCAGTTCCAGAACCAACATTAGATACCCATTGTAATACATAAGGTATCTGTTCCAGGTCCAGAGGTACTAGTTCCAGAACTCTACTGGAACTACTTATGGCAATCTTTGTCGTAGTACAAAGGTACCAGTTCCAGTACAACAGAAAGGTTTCAGAACCAAACGGTTCCAGTTTGGGCATTAAAGGTACTGGTAACATTGTTTGTCACAGGTTCCAGTTCCAATTACAAAGCTTACTTTTTCGGTACTAAACATAGTGGTCATAGACCAAAGGTACCAGTTCCAGTAAGGTAATTCCGGTCCCAGAATGGTTCCAGTTTTGGCAATAAAGATAACAGATCCAGTACTTAGTTCAGTCATCGAAGGTATCTGATTCATCAGCAAATATAATTTCAGGACCAAAAGAGTCCAGTCACAGAACCAAAGGATCTAGTTTTGGTACTAAAGATATCAGTTTCACTTACCCAAGCTACTAGTTCCAGTACCAAAGGTTCAACCTTTGGTACAAAAGATACAAATACTGGTACCTAGTTTTTTTATTTTTTACTCAAGGCACCAATTTTTATGGTTCTAGTTCCTGTTCTGGCACTAAAGGTACCAGTTTCAGGTTCCTGTATCAGTGGATCTAGTTTTGGTCCTAAAATAGCATTACCTTTAGCAAACTTTGTTTTAGTTACCTAAGCTACCTATGTTACCTAAGTCAGTTCTGGCACCAGTTCCATGTTCTTGTATCAGTTCCAGTATCAGAGAAGAACCTTTTAATCAGTAATAAAGTTCCTCCAGGTTCCTCCTACAAGTGGAACTTCTGAACCGGACCCTAAGTTCTGGCAATTCTGGTTTGGAATGGTTCCTGTTCCAACACCAAGGCACCAAGTACAGTTTGGTACTAAACATGTGGTTCATTTTCAAAAGGTACCAGTTCCAATAAGAAACTCCGGTCCCAGAATCAATAGTTCAAGTTTTGGTACTAAAGATACCCACTACATGGATAACTTTTCCAGTGCCAAAGATAACAATTTCAGGACCAAAAGAAGGTCCAGTTTCAGAACCAAAGGATTTGGCCACTAAATATATCAGTTACTGTAGCAAACCTTCTGTTTTAGTTACCTAAGCTGCCAGTTCCAGTACCAAAGGTACCAGTTCCAGTAGGCACTAGTTTCTATGGTTCTAGTTCCAGTTCCAGTATCCACCAAATCGAAGACACTAAATCGAAGCTCTTGTATTATTAATTGTACCAAAGAAGAACTACATGTTACTCTTGAACCGGACCTTCAGTTCTGGAGGTTCCAGTTTGGAACGGTTCCTGTTCCTGTGCATTGGGAAAATCCCTGGCCAAGGGTGTCCCCACATGACAAATCGGAAGTATTACCAGCTATAATAAATTCATTCTTGCTATTAAATAAATGATCTTGCTCTTATATAGTTACCTGCGTTAATTTTGTTTTTTAAAAATACATACACATAAATATTACTATTAAACTGTTTGGGCCGTTTTCTGAATTTGGTGCCACCTAGAGGACGGTCTGAGAGCGATTTGAGAGCTTTCGATCTTACTCATTCAAACTGAACGTACATTTTGTCTCAAACGTAATCAATAAATAAAACCTTTATTTTAGAATCTAGCTACCAATAGCTACTTTTACTCTTAAGGGGAATTTCGGAATAAGCTTAGCAGCACCGTTTGTTTGTGTACGGTCAAAAGATGCAGTTTTTGTCACCGTTCTTAGCCTTCTGAACCAAAAACAAACACACACACACACACACACACACGTACATATTTACACATACGATAAAAATAGCATGCTAGCGTAGCAGATCGTATTTGTGCTCGTCGGAGTACGCGGCCCCAGCTCAGCTGGGACAGAAACGTACGAACATCTGGATTATTTTACAGCCGGACCATTTATTTATTTAGTTATTTATTTTTCCTATCCTAACGCTCGCGAGGTAACAAAAATAAAAAATATGCAGACGTGGCATTTTATCGGTCATTTTATCGCAAACGTCCACTGGCACATTTAAGGCAGCGAAGAAGCACCATGATCCCCCTGGTCCACGTCGTAGAACGGTCTGCCCCCTGGTGGAGCCGAGGGGAACTGCGGGCAGTCTGACACATTAAACGAGCTTCGTTACAATTGAATCAGTTCACAGTAGCAGAAAGATACAGCGCCCTCTTGTGCTTTTACAAACGTAAATGCGCTTGGGCGCCGCAGGTGGCACCGCGATGTCGATGTCGACGTCGACTCTGGTAAACTCTGACCCTGGCTCTGGTAAACTACGCTAACAAACGACGCCGCTGGTTAGCGAGCATCAGAAGCGGCCGCGCCTGGAACCTCCGGTTAGACGGTGTTGCACCCTTTTGGCCTCCCATATGGGTTCCTCGTGTTTGGGGGGGGTTCGTCGCTTAGAGGGCCGACTCGAGGGAGGAGTTGAGGGCGTCGTCGTGGCTGGCGCTGTCGCTGTCACAGCTCTGGGTGGCGCTCGAGTAGTTGGCAGCTTCCTGCAGTCTCATTAGCATATTCATCTACAGGGGGAGGAGCCACACAAACACAACAACTTTGTATTAATGACTTGGGCAAAAACACACACACACCTACAACACACACACAACAACAACAACAACAACACACACACCACACACACCCTTACAACACCACAACAACAACAACAACACAACACACCACACCTAACACACACACACAACAACAACAACACACAACAACAACAACAACAACACACACACACACACCAACAACACACACACAACAACACACACACCAACAATAACACACAAAACTCAACAACACAGACACACACCACACAACAAAAGCAACACACCGCACACACGAGATCACACACACACACCCACACACACAACACACACAACACACTCCAACAAACACACACACCCAACAAAAAAACACACACAACAACACGCATACAAATCACATACACAAACACAGACCCAAACAAAACACACACACACAAACAGACACACAACAACAACAACACACATCTCTGTCCATCACTACACTACTGTGCACCAATGAGCTTTTTTTGTCACCTTGTAAAATGTCTAAACGTCTGAGCAGAAGGAGAACACACCACACACACACACACACACACACACACACACACACACACGAACACACACACACGAACACACACACATGAACACACACCATGAACACACACACACACACACACACCCACCACACAGAGAAAGACTGAACAGGTCAGTATTAAAAACTCTCCAGTATTTACAGCACCTGATGGAGGGGACCAATACCTTTAAAAAAACAGAGCCTACAGTGTTCAGTCAGTGGGATCAATACTGAGGAGTGAGGAAGAGTTACTGGAGTTTAAATACTGTTAAATAAAGAAAGAAAGTCACTGTATAATAAATATTGCATTGTGTCCACAAGGGGGCAGAGATGCAGCCAATTAGACTCTGACTCTCTCACTCACACACCATGGGGTCTACAGGACGAGACGTGAAGGGAACACTGGGACAAAACTATAGACAAGAAAATCTAGGGGGCACTAGGAACTAGGGGACACTAGAACGTATAGGGCATTTGGAGCTAAGGGAACACTGGAGCATAGGGGACACCAGAAACTATAAAACAAGGAATCTAATTGAAATTAGAAACTCTGGGCCCTGGAAATAATAACACAAGGAATCTAGAGGACACTGGAAGTAAAGAACAAGAACCCCAGGAGATGCTGGGAATTCAAATATAAAATCTAGGGGACAATGGAAATATACAGGAAAAGGGATCTAGGGGGAAACAAACCCCCCTAAGAGGACACTGGAAACTCCAAGAAAAGGAGCAGACACTGGAAATCTAGGGGACACTGAAATTTAGGGAAATGTAGAGATCAAGGTTTCTAGAAAAAACTGGAACATAGGGGACACAGAAACTAGGGGACATTGGACACTCTGGGACCCTGGAAACAATAGAATATAGAAATCTAGGGGACAATAGACACTAGGGACACACTGAATATTTCAGAGACCCTGAAAATGAAAAATGGGATCTAGGGGAAACTAGAACTAGAGGACACTGGAAACTAGGAGACACTGAAATCTTGGGGGCTCTAAAATCTAGGGCACTAGAAACCACAGGACATTGGAAACTAGAGGACAGGGACATAAGGGAACTGTAGGACTAGAGGACTTTAGGACATTTTAGACACAGTGAAGAGTAGAAGTAGAAGGCAGAATCTAGAGGACAATAGAAACAATAGAGTAAAGGAGACACTGGGAACACGGGGACAACCCAAACTGGAGGACACTGGAGTGATGGACAACAGACAGAGGACAAACTAGAGGACACACGAGCCACAGGAAGTGATGTAATACCAGAGGAAATCTCCCTCGCTGTCGCTCTGAGCCGAGTGTTTATGGCTCTGTTTGGATGAGGCTCCGTCCTGAAAGGTGCCGTACGCATCATACCCCACGTCCTCCGGCCTCAGGGGCAGCACTGATTGGCTGTCATGCTGCAGGGGGGTGGAGCTCCACGGAGAGCTGTCAATCACCCACTTAGAGGGATCCTCCCACACGGCTCTCTTACCATAAAGCTACAGAAAGGTAGAAAGAGAGAATATACAGGTTACTAACGTATAGTGTGTGTGTGTGTGTGTGTGTCCGTGTGCGTGTGTGTGTGCGTGTGTGTGTGCGTGTGCGTGTGTCCGTGTGCGTGTGTGTGTGTGCGCGTGTGTACCTGTAGCCCCTCCCTCACTGCCTCCAATACGTAGGGGACGATCGAGAAGTTCCACAGGTCCAGGAACCAAACACGGGAACCATCAACCTCCATAGGACATGAGAGGAACAGCCGAGGACCTGAAACACACACACACACACACACACACACACACACATCTTTAGTGGAACAGTAAGA
>JAJAGP010004560.1:0-17500 GCA_025084515.1 Ancistrus triradiatus | reverse complement strand
TTTAGATTATCTCCTAATAACTACGTCCAATCCCAATAGCAAGGCTAGGGCGAAGTGTGTCATGTTTGTGTTATGGTTGTGTAGTTGTTGTGTAGTGGTTGTGTTATGGTTAGGGTTGTGTAGTTGTTGTGTAGTAGTTGTGTTATGGTTAGGGTTGTGTAGTTGTTGTGTAGTGGTTGTGTTACCTGACATGATGCTCTCGGTGATGTTCAGGTTGTTGAGGGACAGCCCCAGCGATTGCCGTGACGATGAGGAGGATGTGCTGGAGGTCTCTGATGGGGGGCGGGCCGTTTTGGAGGGCGGGGCTGAGGGGGTGGAGTTTCCACTGGACTTCAGTCGGTCGTTCTCCGCCTTCAGCATCTCGATCTCGTTCTGCCATAGAGAGAGAGGGGGAATTTGCATGTTCTCCTTGGTTCTGCACAGGATGAATCCAGATGCTCGTTCCCCAGGTCAAGTGGCGTCTCTAAAGTACCTGCATGCGGTTCATGGCCTCTCGGATCTGATCCAGATGATGAGCAGAGCTCAGAGCCTCCAGTCTGATATCGGTCAGCTTCAGCTCCTTCTCCCTCAGCTCGTTCTTCAGCTGCAGGACGATCTCCGCTTCGGCTTCGGTACACTCACACAACCTGTACACACACACACACACACACACACACACACACACACACACACACACACTTATATAACATAACGTACACACAGGACAATCTAATCTTCAGCTTCAATAAACTCCTAGAGCAAATCTTTTGGCTTCCCCAGATATAGGCTAGCAATCTTGAGGACAAGCAAAAGTATCAGATCTTTGTCTTTGTGGGCACAAACACACAAATGCAGATATTAATACACACATTAAAACACATGCTGGGCGTTCTCCACCCACACACACACACACACACACACACACACACACACTTATATAACATAACATAAAAGCAGGATGATCTCTTCATCAGCTTTAGTTTTGGCTTCCCAAATATAAGTTGGGGTTCTTGAGGTCCAGCAAAAATGTCCCCACAAGGTAACAAATGTGTCGCCGGTAGAAACCCACAAATGCAGATATTAATACACATGCATGACGTTCCACACTCACACACCACACACACTTGATATTTCCTACGCTAAATCGTTTGTGCTTTTTTAATGTTCCAGTTTAGCATTAGAGTCTCAGAACCCACATATCAGACCAGTCCCATCATGCACCAGCTTTTACCGGGATCGGTGTTTGTAGACGACGTGGCCGTTTTGCCTTTTCTTTTGTCTCCAGAGCAGAGAACAAGATTTGCTGATTTACACGATGATTAAATCAAAAGATCACAATCAGTAACGGTCCAATAACAGATCTAAGCTCTAGGATCCAAGTTTGGATCTGTACTCACTCGGTGGTGGACGGCGACGTCTGTAAGGCCTGGGTGATGGCCTCGGCTGGAGCGTGTTGGAGCTTGGGCGATTCCGGGACGGACGAGTCGGTCATTTCCTCGAGTTCGTCGTGAGAAGACTGAAGCTTCGAGCTTTTCTTCTTCCCAAAGGCCTGCTTGAAGGAGCTGCGCAACTGATGGAGCAAACAAACGCAATGGGTTCAGTCAGGTTTTACTGCGGCTCTTACCGAAGCTTAAAATCTAAACATCCTGAGGGTAACGGAGGAGCAGCAGGAGCAATATGAAAGAGAAAGAGTCGCTAACACATGCGGCACTGCCTGCTATCTGGAGGACTGGACCATCAAAAGGGCTACAAAGGTCACCATAGCCTGAGCTGGACTGTAAACCCAAAGTTTACAGACACTGGACTAAGAAACCAGAAGACACTTTGTACTAGGAAATATGAATCTCTTAACTCTAGAAGATGTGATCTAGAAGACACTGTACTGTAGAGGACTGGACTGTAGGAAACTTGAATTTAGGAGACACTAGACTCTAGAGGACTGGACTGTGGGGACACTATAAACTAGAAGACTATAGGGGACTAGTCTGTAGTGGACTGGAGTGTAAACAACACTATAATTTAGAGAACACTGAACCGTAGAAGACATTAACCTAGGAGACACTGGAATCTAGATGACTGGCTGTAGGGGCACTATAAACCAGAAGACACCGGACTGTATGGGACTAGACTGTAGAGGACTGGAGTGTAAAGAACACAATAAATTAGGGGACACTGAACTGTAGGAGATGTTAATCTAGGAAACACTGGACTGTACGAGACATGAATATAGTGGACACTGGACTCTAGGGGACTGGACTGTATGGAAAAACTGGACTCTAAAAGACACTGAATGATAGATGAGACCTGACTGAAGGAGACCTGAATCTAGGAAAGAGACATGAGACATGAATGTAGGAGGCACTGGACTGAACTGTGGGGAACATGATCGAGAGGGCACCATATTGTAGGGAACTGGGGAATGTTGTAGCGAATATTGTATACACAAAATTGTAGGAAACATAATTTAGGGGACACTTGAACTGTAGGGGGCACTATAAACTAGAGGAGACTGGACTATAGGGAACTTGTCTGTAGTGGATGGGACTGTAGGGACACTATAAACTAGAGGACACTGGATGGTAGGAGAGGACACAGAACTACAGTATAGGTAAGACTTGACTGAAGGAGACATGAATGTAGGAAACACTGGACTGTTGTGGACTGTAGGGACACTTTAAACTGGACCTCTTGCTCAAGGACCCAAAAGTGGCACCTTGGCAGATGTGGGTTCAAATCCAAGGCCATTTTCCAAGTGTCCTCTAGAGGCCACTCTAGAGGACAGTGGACTGTAGAAAATGATCTAGGGGATGCTGAACTCTGGTGAACATGATCTAGAGGGCATCTGATTGAAAGGAACCAGTCTGTAGAAGACATAATATAGGGGACACTGGACTGTAGGGTACATAAATCTAAGAAACTCTGAGCTGTGGGAGACATTAATTTAGAAGAAATTTGACTGTATGAGGTGCTGGATGGCAGGAGACTTTAATCTAGGAGACAGTGGAATGTAGGACATGCGGCTCTAAGATACATTAGGCTGTAGGGGACTGATGTGTAAGAGACACTATACACTAGAGGACACTGGACTGTAAGAGACATTCACCCAGGAAACACCAGACTGTATGAGACATGAATCGAGAGGACACTGGATTGTAGGGGACACGAGTCTAGAAGACACTAAACTGTAGGGGACACTTGACTGTATGGTACATGGATCTATGAGTCTAGAAGTAAATAAACTGCAGGGGATGCGACTGTAAGGGACATGGATCTAGAGGACACTGTACTGCAGGGGACACTTAACTATACTGGACATGAATCTAGAGGACACTGAACTTTTTCACCACTTACAGACATTGAGGAGGTCCCATGACGTCTCAACCTTGGCATTGACATGTGCTCCTTACCCTAGAGGACCACAAACAAGACTGACTATCCCAAATGGACATAGCCCTGACCAAGGGCTATTGGTAGATGCCCTTTAGCCCCCACACCAGTGTGCCAAGGATGCCGGACATCACCCTGTGACCAGGGTATTGGTTGGAGGTCAACACCTTTAGCTACCTTTCAACACAAAGTGGACTGTGCTGGTACAGGGTCCTCCAGTAGGGTTCCAAGAGAGACCAACAATCTTCCAATGGACATTTGAACAAGTGAAGTGGCTGTCACATATTACTGAAGATCCTTCTATGATGAACCCCAACAACCTTTTTACCAAGTGGATGTTCTTGTCAGGTATCTGAGGAAGTCCTGCTGTATCATGACAGCTCTTGGTGGGTGCCTTGGACCACAGAAGCTGCTTTTTCAACACAGAGTGGTCTGGGGCACTTTCCAAGGGACCTGAACAACCATTCCACCCGTGACAGATACTGTCTAGTAGCCAACAAGCTTGTTGACTGTCTGGGAAGGTTGACCAAGCTGAAAAGGGGCTATTGGTGGATGTCCTCTATCCCAAAAGCCCACCAAAAGCTGCCATCCTAACTGGGCAACTGGTCTTTTGCAGAAAAGGACCCTCACTTTCAGGCTATAGAACTCCATCAAGCAAACTCAAGATGTTTCGTTCTGGCTTAGAGACAACTTTGGCTTTGGGATTTTCATCTGACCCAGGAGCAATTTTTCTTCACTACTGTTGTTGTTGTTGATATTTATCGGTTTGGGTTTCATACGACCGAGGATAAGGAGCAAACAGGGGGTAACAGGGCTGCACATGCATTCAATATAAACAATGCCTTCATCATTCAATAGTCCACTGAAACATGCAGGTAAGGGGGTTACAGGGGGCGTCACATATTCACCTTCTGTCCTCTGTCCTTCCCCTAATGGAGGGAGACAAAAGTCAAGTCAAGACGGGTGAATGATTATAAGTTTCTATCCAGCTGCTGTATTAGTTTTACAGACTGTAAGTAATCTGTTACTGTGTTAGTATAATATCACACTATAGGGGGACACTGGAATTCAGGAGACACATGACTGTAGGGGGACACCAAAAAGTGGGAGGCACTAGGTTAGTACAGTGAGCACTGGAATCTAGGGACACTATCAGCTATAGACTGTAGGGGATATGATCTAGTGGACGCTGGACTCTGGGGGACATAATGTAGAGGGCACCAGATTGTAAGGAACCAGGCTGTAGAAGACATAATTTAGGGGACACTGGACTGTAGGAGACCTGGAGAACATACTGTAGGTAGACACTCTAGACACACTAGACCATATGTGATACTGGACTGTATGGGACACTGGACTGTAGGGGATACTGGACCATAGGGGACACTGGAGAGGACATTGGACTGTAGTGGGCAATGGACTGTAGGGTATATTGGACTGTAGTGGACACTGGACATTGGGGACACTACACCATAGAGAACATTGGACCGTAGTGGACACTGGACCGTGGGGGACACTGGACCATAAAGGACTCTATGGGACCCTTGATCACAGGATACACTGAACCATACGGGACACTGGACTCTAGAGGACACTGGACCATGGTGGACCCTGGACTGTAGGGGACACTGTTATGTTGAGCCTTACCCAGCTCTTCTTCTTCTTCTTCTTATCGTCGGACTCTTTGCTGGTGATGCTGCTGTGACTCACAGCACTGTTAATACTGGACATGCTGTCTGAAGAGTGCTGACGCCGAACTGCACACACACACACACACACACACACACACACACACACGGTAGAGTGTAACACACTGTATCTCTGTAACACTGCAGTGTGTGTGTGTGTGTGTGTTTATGTACCTCTGTGTAGATGTTCGGGGCCATTTAGCGCCACCTGGATGGCGGTTTGTGCATCTGTGTTCTGAGTTTTCAGAGCTTCGATGGTCTCTCTTAACTCAGCCAGCTCGGACTCCTACACACACACACACACACACACACACACACACTCATAATCATGAGTCCAATCAGTGATATAAGCAGCGCCCTCTAGTGGCAGCTCATATAATGTTAGAAATCTTATTAAAGTTTGCAAAGTGTGTGTGTGTGTGTGTGTGCGTCTTACCTTTTGCTCGGCCGTCATGGTGAGGCTCTGTAAGCGGCAGGTCATGTTCGTCAAACTCTTCTCAAACGCTGCAACCAGGTGAGACTGCACACACACACACACACACACACACACACACACACACACACAGAGGATATTAAAAGATAAGCGAGGGCTCTGACTGGACGTTTGCAGACTCGTAGCCGGACTCACATTGGCCGACAGCTGAGACGTTAAAGTGGCGACTTTTTCCTGAGAAGCGTCCAACTCCCGCCTCAACTTCCTGATTTGCTGCAGAATGACAGAAGTCCATAACTAACTAACTAAATAAATACATTCCTTCATTCATTCATTCATTAATAGCACTATAACTAGTACTGTACCTCAGAGTGAGCTTTCTCCTCCGTCTGTATGGGAAATAATAAAGTTCCATTAATAACCGTGACTTTAATGATTAAATCTAATCTCATTTCCACGTGCCATCAGCAAACACAGCCAGAGTTAGGTTCCATCAGCCCCGAATCAGCACCCGGTTATTGGCTCACAAAGCAGCCCATTGCAAACGTCATAAGCCGGCTTAGAAACAACAAGTGCCCTTACTTCATCAGTTACACACACACACTAACACAGAGGTTCAATTAACAAATCAGTCACAAACGGGGTGGAATTCAGCAAACAACGAAAGAAACATAAAAACTAAAGAAAGTTAAGAAATAAGGAAATACAGAGACAATTAACATTTATAAACACAAAAAAATTCAGATTTTGGAAGAAGAACATTCAGAAACAAAGTAATGACAGAAATTAAAAACAAGAAAATTCACAAAAAGGAAAAAATGAAAACAAAGAACAATTCAGCAAAAAAAAAAAAAAAAAAAATCAGAAAACTTCCAAACCAAAAAAAAAAATCTGAAATAAAACAATCAGAAAAAAAAACAAAATTCAGAAACAAAACAATCAGAAAAAATACATTTCAAAACAAAAGAAAATTCAGACAAAAACAAATTCAGAAGCAAGAAAATTTCAAAAATATTTAAAAACAAGAAAATTCAGAAACCAAACAATCAGGGACAAACAAAATAAAAAAAAAAAATAATAAAATAAAAAAAAAATGTGTTAACAAAAAGGGAGGGAGCAATTTGAAATGAGTAAAACTGAGTAAAAATGAGTAAAAAAATTGACGACACTAACCATCACAAAATGGAGGGAAAACTGGAAAATATATGAAACGAAAAAATAAAGTTAACAATGTGGAAAGAATAGAAGAAATAAAAGAGAAGCAAAAATCTATTAGCCATCATCAAAAAGTGGTGAAAAATTGGGAATATTGGAATAGGATGAGAATAAAAAAAAAAAAAAAATAGTTTTGGGAAAAATCATATTTCTCCATCAAAAAATTTGAACAAAAGTAGAAAATAATGGAAAAAAGATAAATAATTAGAAATAAATTTTAAAATGATAGAGAGAAAACAATATGTGGAAAAATGGGAATAAACGGGAAAATGTAAAGAAAAAAAGAAAAGAAAATGTAGATATAAAAACAGCGACTGTCCACCACCCTCTGCTGAGAAAAAATATATAAACAAAAACTAAAATAACAAAAGACAAGTGATAAAAAAAGTGTTTTTAATTTTCATTGTATTATTTTATAGATTTTCTGGCCAGTGTTAGAAGGTTCATCAGTGACTCTCTTAGGGTGTCAGAGCTGAATTCATCATATTTAAGTTCTAGTAATTAGGCTGTAATTATTTGATATAGTGTATTAGTTGTTGCTAAGTGATGAAATAAAGGCGGTTCTAGATAGCAGGAGGTGGAACCGAAGCCGTACACCTGTTAGTACTGGATCTTTAATCTGAAGGGATTATACAGTTTACAGATTAAACATGGACACACACTTCCTCCACAACACCTTTACCTTTTCCAGGTAGGAGAATACCTGCAAGTGAGAGAGTGGGCGTGTCTTTCAGTGGGTGTGGCCTTACTGAGGTGAGTACAATCATACTGTAACAGTACATGCTATAGATCTGGACCAGACCATTATTTGATCATTTACAGGTTTTTGGGTCGGTTTGTATCCCATTTTTGGAGAGGTGAGGTTCGTCTGGGTCCGACCCGCAAAGTGAGAGCGCCACCTCATGGGCGAATGAGGGAGTGAGCTGATTCTGGATCTGTTACTGATCATGTTTCTTAGGGAAATCTATTTCTAATCAATATATTTATTACTCTGTCGGTCCTCTCTGTGCTTAATTATATACTTTATAAATAAATAAATAATAATAATAATATAAACAGTAATGGCTCTTACCGCAGAGTATAAGGATGACGTGCTGGAAACCAGAGACAGAGACGATCCATGAACTAAAGAGAGACAAAAGAGAAAAAAGATGCAGTATTATTATTACTATTATTATTATTATTATTATTATTATTATTATTACATTTTTAAAATTTATTACTGATTATAATTGTTATTAATAATTATTATTGCTATTATTTTTATAACAACAGCAGCAACAATAAAACGTTTTATATGAATTATTATTAATATGAATTATTGACTATTAATTTAATATTATTATTATTTAGATTAAGTATGTAATAGTCCACTTATTTATGGATTCACAAGCAGTGATGATCTGGTAGAAAGAATCCAGACCCAACCCAAACTGCCTTTACACTGCATAACGTGCTGCTACAGCGCCATCGTGTGGCACCTTTGTAGAGTTCCAGAATCCACAAACCTTCGTCGGTGCTGTCTCGGAACGATCCGGACCGGCTGATGGCTCGAGGACGTTCCTCCAGAGACGTGTTACTGCCACACAGAACCCGCCCGTCAGCGTAGAGCTCAAAGGCGTCCTGATCGGGGATGCTGTTAGAGCGAGTCATGCCTCCTGTGGGACTCACTGATACAAAAACAATTACACTATTATTAGTAATAAAGCAAAATAAAAGTCTCCTGTCTCTGTCGTCGCTCAAACAGATCAGAGTCATGGATAAGATCAAATATACGTGGAAAAAGATACAGTACAACAGTGATGGTAGAATCCTTACATAGGGTACTGTAGTGATATTTAGGGGGGGACAGTGGACTGCCCGTGTCCTGGAGACCCCCGGTGGAATGGGAACGAAGCCACTCTTTACCTTCATCATGGGACATCTGACGGGACGAGGGAGGATGCCTGATACAGAAAGAGAGAGAGGGTTAGTGCCTAATAAAAACCCTCATATCTTTACTCAGTCTTATGCAAAAGTTTTGGCACCCCTCGTTAACCTTAACTCCCTTTAATTTGGATCAGGGGGGTGCCAAAACTTTGAGCACAGGACACCTTAAGATTTGCTGGGTTTACACCTAATAGAGAGACGGGGGATTCTTCGTGTTCTGGTATAGTACCTCGGCAATCCCTTTTGGGCAGAGTGTTTCTGTCAAGAGGTCATGGTTTGCTGTTAAAAAAAGCAGAGAGAAAAACAAACACCAGAGTGAGTCGTCTCACACACACACACACACACACACACACACACACACACACACACACACACACACACGTATAAAAATGCACACACAATCACCGTATTAATTTGCATCATTGATTTTCTCCTGTCAGCTTACAGACAAAGTGCCTGTTTATTAGTGTATTTACGATAGGCGAGCTACTCCAGTACTTACAGTAATGACATATTTACAAATATAAATACGCAAACATAATAACTGTACAAATTTGTGTTATTAATTTTCTCCTCTCAGATTATACAGTGACTTGTTTTAGACTAATTGTCTGTTTTTTAGTGTATTTCCGGTAGGCGAACTATTCCAGTATGTACGGTAATTACACATCTACACATAGAAATATATCAACATAATCATTGTATTTATTTACATTATTCAATTTCTTATAATATATAATATAATGACTTATTTTAGACTGCCTGCCTGTTTATTAGTTTATTTACAGTAGGCAAGATACTCCAGAACTTACGGTAATTACACATTTCCATGTATAAATAAACAAATAGTATAGTCATCGTATTAGTTTGTGTTATTAATTTACACCTATCAGCTTAGACAGTGTCTAGTTTTAGAATAACTGACTGTTTATTAGTGTATTTACAGTAGACCAGCTACTCTAGAACTTACAGTAAATAAACATATACACACATAAATATGCAGACATAATCACTGTTAATTATTGTTATTAATTTTCTTCTATCATCTTATAGAGTGAATAATTTAGACTATCTGTCTGTTTATTAGAGTATTTACGGTAGGCAAGCTATTCCAGTACTTATGGTAATTACACATATACATGAATAAATAGGCAAACATAAATATTGTATAAATTTGTGTAATTAATTTTCTTCGATGTATCTTATACAGTGACTTTTTTTAAAACTACCTGCCTGTTTATTAATGGTTTATTTAGTGTGCATTAGTCTATTTATGGTACGGGAGCTAGTACAGAACTACTCATATACACACATCACACATAATCATTGTATTCATTTATGTTATTCATTTACTTCTATCATCTTCATTCTTCATTACTTCATTTATCTTCATCTTCATGACTTTAGTTCGCTCTTAGATTTATCATCTACGCCGCCCAAGGAGGTTGGGTCCCTTTTTGAGTCTTGGTCCTCCCAAGGTTTCTTCCTAGAACTAGGGAGTTTTTCCTTGCCACTGTCGCCCTAGGCTCGCTCAATTTGGGATTGGACGTAGTTATTAGGAGATAATCTAAACTTGTAAAGTTGCTTTGAGACATGCTCCATTGTAAAAAGCGCTATATAAATAAATCTGACTTGACTTGACTTGATTTACATTTACATTTACAGCATTTAGCAGACGCCCTTATCCAGAGCGACTTACAATTGATACAGTCTTACAATCCAAGCAATTGTGGGTTAAGGGCCTTGCTCAAGGACCCTACAGTGGCCGCTTGGCAGAGGTGGGATTTGAACCCTGGACCTTCTGATCCAGAGTCCAGTACCTTACCCACTAGGCTACCACAGTCCCATCTTCTATAGTGACTTAAAAGAGACTGCCTGTTTCTAAGAATATTAATGGTAGGTGAGCTACTCCAGGACTTGTGGTAGTATTCTAAAGCAGCACAGCCTTACAGTTGTAGCTACACCTACGTCTTTGGCTTTAATCTCCCTCCTCTGGATGGTGTTGGTCATGAGGAAACTAAAGCTAATAAGGGCCCAGTCAAGGGTCCCTGCTGTATTAATGAGAGGATGGGCTGGACCAGGTGTGTTAAATCAGGAAAGCACTACACAGCGGTAGCGCCTCTTACCCCTGGGACAGGGTGGATTTGAGTCGGGGTGTGTGTTGGTGATGCCCCGGGGGCAGCTCGATGGACTCGGAGCTGGTATGTAAGCTGGTATGAGAACTGGTGTGTAAGCTGGTATGGGAGCTGGTGTGGATGCTGCTCAGGGTCTCCTTGCTGCCCGCCGACGAGCTGCTCAGGAAGGGGCGGGTGTTAGAGAGGGAGTCGGGTGTCCTGTTGCCCCCGCTGCCCGGAGACTCCAGAGGGGACCCGAAGGGAACCGATTTAGAGGAGTCCGGTGAACTCGGCTTACTGCCGCTGTGCAACTTACTGGGGGGGCTAATAGCCTGCGGAAAAAAGGAGAGATGATTAGTACTGGAAGGGGGTCACTGGTCTGCCCGGAGACTCCAGAGGGGACCCGAAGGGAACCGATTTAGAGGAGTCCGGTGAACTCGGCTTACTGCCGCTGCACTTACTGCCGAATAGCCTGCGGAAAAAGAGATGATTAGTACTGGAAGGTCACGGGTCTGCACGGTAGGGTCATTAGCCCCGCCCACTTTGCATCATCAGCTCAATGCCACCTTTACCCCACGCCCATGGGCATCCTTATTAGTTTCCTTTCAGCAATTCTGATTCCTTGACTTGATTCATAACCAAATGATTCAAACACTGACTCACTAAACAACAAGGAAGCAAATCTCGGTCAAGACCAAATGATTCACTGATTCAGCAACAGAAGGAATCCAATCTCAAACAAGACCAAATGATTCACTGGTTTACTTAACATGAGGGCAGTGAATCTTTAGCCTGTTCAACTGATTCACTAATTTAGACACTGGCTCACTGAATGAGATCATTCAGTGTTAGCCAGCTTAGTCATAAGCAAATGATTCCCTCAGGTCAACAATGACTCAGCAAATCTCTGCCATAACCAAATGATTCTCCAAGTCATTAAATGAGAGATAAGCAAATTATAAATAATATATGAGTAATAAAAAATTAACGCTACATTATATAATAATAAATATTAATAAAATAATATGAGTGAATCTTCGTTATAACCAAACGACTCACTGATTCATACACTGATTCACTGAACAATAAAGGAAAAAACATCTGTAATCACTAAATGATTCACTGATTCAAACATTTTCACAAATGTCTAATGAAATACAAATGAATCTCAGCCATAAACAAACGACTCACTGATTCATACACTGATTCACTGAACAAGAGAAAAACCAATTGCAGTAAAAACCAAATGACTCACCGATACAAACTGAATCTTTGCTTGTGATTGACACCTAACACAGTATTTAACCTGAACTCTGCCCACTTTGACCCAGAGCTTACCTGCGGAAGGTGGGCGAGGCGATGTCGGGGTATTTGGACCCGGGCAGTCTCAGCCCTGATTGGTTGGATGTTGGGCTGGATTTGGGTGAGGTGCTCAGTGCTGCCCCATCCTGCTCTGACACCGAAACTTTCTCTTTATCCGTCTGATTGAGGCTTACCGGGCTTGACCTGCCAGACTCCGCCTTCCCTCCGTCTTTCTGTTTTGAAACTCCACCCACTGTGCCATTCACGGCTCCAGCCCCACCCCCTTTCCCCCCAGAAGAGTCCATGGTTCTGTGGGATTTGGTGGGTCGTGGAAGTGAGCGATACTGAAGAGGCATTTTGGACCCACCGATGCCCAGGAGGACCCCGTCGTCATGGTGGCGGTACCCATCCAGGCTAGTTTTCCTGGCTCCGCCCATGACGGACGAGGTCCCGCCCACTTTCGCAGCAGATTTGGGCACTAAAATCTTGGGAGGTATTTCAGCAGCGGCTGGGATCTTCTTAAACCCGAAGGAGGCGGTGCCGGGTGGGGGACGGGTAACGCCAGGCTTCTTGCCTTCGTCGCCGCTGGTTTTGCCCACGTCGGACGGGGAGCGTTGCATGCTGGGAGATTTACACAGACTCTTGTCCTTTTCCGAGGCCTTAGCATCATCAGTTTTACCTGCGGAAATGAAACACAAAACATTACAAAGCAAGCAGCCAATCAGAAGCAAGCATCAGTGTCAATGGGCTTTAGGAATTACCTGGAGTTTTGCTGTTTTTGTTTCGTGGTGATGTAAGACCCCCCTGGGCACTCATGCCCCGCCTCCACGAGCCCGTCTGAGACATGGGGAGCCCCGCCCCTTCAGTCGATTCTGTGATGTTCTCTATCTCGTCGAGTTTCTTCGGATCTTCGGAAGCACACCAGCTAGTGCTGCTCTGATCATACACCTGCTTACACTGCACACACACACACACACACACACACACACAGCTTTAAACACACATACACAAAGCTTCTAACACACACACACACACACACACACACACCTGACAGATGGCTGATTTTCTTTCTCCAGCCAAAGACAAGATGCCAAAACAAACGCCTCCTACACAAACACTCTCTTTCTTTCTCTTTCTCTCTTGCTGTGTGTGTGTGTGTGTGTGTGTGTGTGTGTGTGTACCTGAGCTGCTCTGCTCCTGCGTGTCGGATTCATGGCGTGATCCTCAGCTCCGACGTCGAGGGAGTCACTGAGTCCGCTGCTGACTGAACTGCTGTCATCATAACTAAAGAGAGAGAGCGAGAGCGAGAGCGAGGTTAGGTTAACACTGATTGGCTGAAAGAACCATCCCCACAGCTCTCAGCCAATCAGAACACACTGTCAGGTTGTGGTATCAGTGGAGAGAGGCCAATACATTTTCTTTCATTTTTAATACAATTATTATCCTGCTGAAAAATGCCAGTTGGAAGCCCTGTCCTAAGAGGCAACACAGGATGTCCTGCACATATCTCTGAGCTGTTAGTGTCCCTCATATCACTATTATGGGTGACCTGCTGTCGTAGGCAATGGCTCCCAGATCATCACACCAGCGGTCGGGGCAGTGTGTTGCTCCACAGCAAAGGCAGGATTGAAGCCAGGTGGCCTCCATACTCACCAGGTGGCCTCCATACTCAAACCCGACCCTCATCAGATCCCAAACAGAACCTGGATTCACTAAAGACGATTCCGTTCCAGTCCTGAACAGATCAGGTTTATCATTCACAACACCACGGTCTATTTTCTCTGTTTCATTTCATTTTCCTGTTTTGATTTAGTCCTTTGTTTGTTTCTTTCTTCCTTCCTTTCTTTCTTTCTTTCTATGTTCGTTTCCTTCTTTGTTTGTTTCCTTCCATTGTTTGTTTGTTTGTTTCCTTTCTTTCAAAATCTTTCAAACGATCTCTCACCAAGAAGTAAACTACCCAAAAGTAGCCTACGAGAGCCTTTTTATAGGGCAGTACTTTAGGGGAAGCACTTGTATGCCCTCTTGTGGTCAGACCCAGTGAACTGCATGATGAGTTTTACAGTTGTAATATATTTCCAGCTGGATGCTTTTATAAAAGCTTTTCTTTTCTTTATTCACACGTCTGAGTTTCTATAAATAAATCCGTCTCCACTGAGCCGTACAGTAACGACCTCATGTAAAATTCAGCACTGACACGCCGGCTGAACATTAAACACACCTACACACACCAGACGCAGCAAAAGTACAACAAAAATCATTTTCATCATTTCCAATCTATTACACATTATATTAGAATATTATTATTATTTTAAACATTTCAACTATATATATATATATATATATATATATATATATATATATATATAGGGAGAAGAGAAGCAGAGATAGATATGTATGTAGTAGACACACACACACACACACACACAACACACATATATATATATATATATATATATTAGTTTATTCAATTAGTTATATAATGACTTAATAAAGTAAGATACTTATTGATAAAAATTTACATTTTACAAATATGTTATTACTATTAGAATACTAATAAAACTAATAACTAATAAAATGTAATTAGTTATGTAATAAAATAGTTATTTAAAAAACATACACAATTCAAAATGTTACAGTTCTATTAGTACTATTACTTTTATTATTTTTAAATTAACTTATTAGAAATGAAATGAAAAGATATGACATATACAACAATAAACAACAACAACGATAATAATAATAATAATAATATTATAAAAAGTATATAATTATAAGTTATAATAACATTAATAACAGTAACAACAACACTTATAATAGTATATAATACTAAATAATAATACAAAAAAATAAAATAAAATGCACTAATAATAATAATAATAATAATAATAATAATAATAATACATTCATTTGCTTAATGATGAAGAATTCATGAGTCTGTGAGGAAAGGTGTGGTAGATGTCTGACTCACCGTCCTGTGATTGATGCTGTCTGAATATCTGGGATCGTTTGCTCTACCTCTGTAAGTCAGGTTTAATCTCTCAGTCATCAGTGAGGATGAGCAGGAAGGATGAGGACGAGGATGAGGACGGAGCTGAATGTAGCTCAGCACTGAAGATCCACCGCTGAAGAATCACTTCATTACCTTCATCCTCCTCCTCTTCCTCCCTCTCACCACCCACCATCCAGCCATCCAATCACTGACTGCCTTAAAACCCCCTCAACCAATCAACATTCAGAGCAGCAGAGCTTCCTATCAGAGCTGGTTTCTAAGCAACACAGCACCAGAACATTTAGCATATTTATTATTTTTATTTTATAGTACTGTAAATGTAGTAAATTTAGTTTCTTTAAATATTAACTTGGAATAATTGTATTTAATGAAATATAGATGTAATATTTATTTGTATTGTTATTCATTAGTTTTAATATTTAATTATTCTAATATATCACTAATCACTAATCTAATTACAATTTACGTTTTAACTAAATCTAAACTAAGCTATTTAATGTAGGATAATACATAAAAATGGGAGGTGTTCAGTTTTAATTTTGGAATTAAATTAATTTGTATTTTATATATATATATATATATATATATATATATATATAATTATATATTTTTTTTAAAGAATATTTTATATTATATTTAGCATGCATGTCTAATTCTTTTTTATAACATTTTTTAATAATCAAGCTTTTTACTATGACCATTTGTTTACATATTTAATTATTATTTTTTTTTAATATTACAATTCTTTAACCCAGGTCTGGGGAGGTTTTCATTTTTTTCTTTACTTTTTATTTTCTTTCCATTTTATATTTAGCAGCATGTTTGATAATAAAATTAACACAAATGTGTATTTATTTTTTTATTACAATTTAAAAATTCAAGTTTTTTAACATGACAATTATTTTTACATATCGAATTAATAAGTAATTAGCCGTTACTTAATTGTATTTAAATTTTCTTTACTTTTTCATTGTAATTGTGGAATGAATTTATATTACTTGTATTTTATATATTTAAAAATGTATTTCTAATTTTTTAATTTTATTTAGCAGAATATTTTATATTCATCTTTTATTAATCTATTTACTGCCAATTTTACAGGGATTTAATTCTTGTGTGTAAGCATTTTGCTGTTTTATTTTATTCTAATGATAAGAAAATATTATCTTTTTTACAAATTTCATCCTTGTTGTAGTATAAGTACATTTTTCTACAAATGCTGAATGGTACAGGATGAGCTTTATGATTAGACTGAGCTGACGTCTCTATTAGGAGCTTTACTGATTTGTTTTGATCGGGTTTATTGGTAATGATATTACTTCTATTATATAATTTCGTTATCTCCCTCTCTCTCTGTCTCTCACTCCAGCGGGGGTAGGAGAGTTCATTTACTTATTCATACGGCCGGTTCTGCTCTAAATCCCTGAGCTGTCTGCTCTCACCATCATTTATTGATAAAGAAATTAAATCATTTATTTATAACAGCACTATTTATAGAGCGAAAGCTTTCAGAGCAGCACAGAGCTCATCAGCGCCCTCTGGTGGAACTTATTTATCTATACTCTGTGTGTGTGTATATGTGTGTGTGCGTGTGTGTGTGTGTGTGTGTGTGTGTGTGTGTGTGTGTGTTACCTGTCAGCCTCGCCCTCTTTGACCCTCTGGATGAGTTCTCGAGCAGAGGGAAGGTCCGGAACTCGACCCACGTTTCGGGAGTAAACACCTCCGTCTGTGACATACCTGCATGAACACACACTTGTACACTATCTGTGTGTGTGTGTGTGTGTGTAAGTGTGTGTGTGTGTGTGTGTGTGTGTGTGTGTGAGCCATCTAGTCCTTACCCACTGCTCGTATCTTCAGCTCGAACGTTTTTCGACAGCAGGTCTCCGTCGCTCACATACCCGCCCACTTCTTCATCCGGCCCCACCTCCTTATCCACCAGCTCTGACCCCTTGCCCATGGTAGTCGCCGCCCTCCTCAGGGGGGCCGTGTAGACCAACCGTGATGGATCCCCAAAGCGTCCGGTAGATGCAGGGACCGATCTAGGCGCAGAATAGTTGCCGGGGTGAGAGGGGGCGTCGCCAGCCTGGAGTCGAGGGGTCTGCGACTGAGATTGGCCGAGGCGCCATGACATAGGAGCAGTGCGAGTGGGGAGAGCCGTCAGGCCACGCCCACTGACTTCAGTCGTTACCGTGGAGTCGAACGTCGTCTCGAGAGTGCTGAAAGAGAGAGGGCCACGTTACAGGGTCAACACTGCCCCACAGTCCCACTTGCTGCAATGACCTACAATCCCACCGTCTGCCATGTCCCACAGCCCCATGGGTCACCCCGCCCCGTCACAGACCCGCAGTCTGGCTGCCATGTCCTTTCAATCTCACAGTCTGCCATATCGAGTCCCCTATTCCGACAGTCTGCAATGTCCCATAGTCCCACAGAGACCCCTATT
>JAJAGP010004559.1:0-47468 GCA_025084515.1 Ancistrus triradiatus | reverse complement strand
ATAACCTAGAACATTGTTAAATCATTCCAACTACAGCACATGCATTTACTATTCCTTAAACAAATAATAATACGATCGATACAAGATGTAGGAAACAGTACATTCTAAATAACGCTTCATTTCGGTTCTTTTATAAGTATGAACACGTATTAAACCCGAGCGATCGGTACATATAGACAACAGCTGTTCTTTCTAATCATAACCAACGGGATCAATTTAAGTATAAAAATGATCATTATACTAAAACATTAACCAAATAGAGATGAGAATACATTGACAAATCAGTAACATGCGTATACATACGATTATATATTTGTGGGTACGAGGAATATCTCCGATCAACTCTTTATATGAACTAGCTAGACACATATGGGTGTGTTTAGACTTAATATGAAGCAAATATCATGGGTTATCTAATTGAGAGTTTCAGGCAAAGGTAATCTGTTCCCAACAAAAGTTTAATACCATTACTAAAGTTTGTCTCTTAGAACAAAAGCTGATAGTTTCTTGGTGTCGTAAATCTCCGGCTGTCTTTCTGGCGCCAGGTCGACTGCGAAAAAGGGTCGTAAAAGTAATAGTTGGAGAGAAATTTAAGGAACTTGGTTGCCTGGACCGTTGAAACCCCCTTTTAAGGTTGACATATGGACTTAGTTTATGATAGCCAAGATGCACAGGTTATTTGGGCTTGGCCATGTCCTAAGTTTCTTCTGTTGTTTTGAGAAAAAAAAGTTGTTTATCTGGCCCATTAAGCCAGAGTCTTGTCCAGATGTGGGGCCTTCACTTGGTGGGGGTAAGATCCTGTCCAGAGGGTGGCCATTGCATTCCGGAGTGTCATAAAGTTTTATAGCTTGACAACCGTTTGAACAGAGGGTATAGAGAGTTGAAGAACTGTAATACAGCTATTACGATACAGGAGATAATCTAAACTTGTAAAGCTCCATTGTAAAAAGCGCTATATAAATAAATATGACTTGACTTGAACACTTAATCTAACAACACACATATTTAACTATTCATAATGAGTATTGGTCAATATCAGGCAACTTTATTTTATTTTTACATTGTTTCTCCCATTAATGTTACTCATATGAAAAGCAACAGGACTGAGTTTTCATAGTAGTTCATACTAACAGCATTAGGACACTGAGCACATTCTAATAATTTACCAAAAAAATATATATATTTTTACAATAAACAAAAAACATCTACAAATAATTTCAGCAACAGAGTAGTAAGTTGAGATTGACCTTCTCAGTCATAGTTAGAATATCATCAAATATACAGAACAAAATAAGAGAGAATGTACTTTTGATCTTCCCACGGCATTCAGAAGAGCCAGATGATACAAATTTCAATTGAACATGTGACTTATGGTAAATTCCCAAATTTTCAGAAATTGAATATGTTAGGGTAACAGGACTGAATGACATGGGGACATGAGTTAAATATGCTCATGAACTACACAGCAGTGAAGTAGGTTGTGGCATATACCCTAGAAGAAGCTGCATTTAATTTGCTGGTAAGAACTGACCAAAGGATCAGTAAAAATGTATTTAACGGGAGGATCTGGCATGTAGCTTGTTAATTTGAACAGCCCTGTTCTTTAAAGTCTGATTACAAGATGTAATTTGATTTCTTCTTGAACTATTTCTTACACAAACTCTTAATACACAGCTTGATGACTTTTTAAACAAATGATCTGTTTCTATGTTGACAAGGTCTTGCATACATAATTTCAATAGCAATGAGATATCCAAATGGAAAACTGAAAGATCACAACAAATTTGCATTGTCTGACTAGCTCATATTTCCCAAACTTATTGTAAGATATTTTTTTATGTTCTAATGTAAAAAAAAACATGATCAGAAAGAAAAGGAACAATGCTGTTACTCTGAGACATGTAAATTATAAGCAACTGAGTTTAAACACAACTCACTGCCAAAGTCTAATAGCAAACATATGTGTGCTGACTCACTACATGACAAGTGACAGCTCACAGCTTGATCAAGTGCACTAGGTCACCTTAGAGACTGGTGTACGTGATTCAAGTAGAGGGCATTCAGCATTATAGATCACATTTCATATAGTAATATGTAATAAAAAGAGTTTTATAGTAATTGAGGATAGCTCAGTGATGCGGTAACCACATCTGAAATAACTCAAATTACCATACGAATACTGCAGTATTTGGGATGCAGACATTAAGTATAGTAGTGTAGGATTTGCAGTTATAGGCCTTGTATAGTGTGTGTGTGTGTGTGTGTGTGTGTGTGTGTGTGTGTGTGTGTGTGTGTGTATATGTGTATGTGTGTAAATATATATATATATATATATATATATATATATATATATATATATATTATATTACTGTCCACAGGGAGTATGTAATGTCTGCAGAGCTAGGGAATGACTGAAAAAGCAACCACTGGAAACCGAGGATTGGCCTTGGCTGAATTACAGGTTGAGAGAAGTCCTGGTTTCAAACAATTAGGGAATGCAGACATGCATCCTGTTTCATGTAAGTAGGCCTGGGAATGTTTACAGGATAAACACATGCTGTGCTCACACCAAACGCAATATGCACTGATTGTACACTGCCACCATACCTCTGCAATGTAATACTACTTTGCAATCCACTGTACCTAGTAATACTACTGTATGACTCCACAGTGTATACTATAATATTACGGTATGATTCCCTTTCACATCCACTGTGCACAATGATATCAAACAATCTCACCAAACCATCCACTGTGCATCACAATAATGCTGTACGAGTGCACCATACAAGTGGGGCAATAAAGTATTTAGTCAGCCACTGATTGTGCAAGTTCTCCTACTTTAGAAAGATAAGCGAGGTCTGTAATTTTCATCATAGGTACACTTCAACTATGAGAGACAAAATGAGAAAAAAAATAACGGAAATCACATTGTAGGATTTTAAAATAATTTAATTGTAAATTATGGTGTAAAAGTATTTGGTCAATAACAAAAGTTCAACTCAATACTTTGTAACATAACCTTTGTTGGCAATGACAGAGGTCAAACATTTCCTGTAAGTCTTCACCAGGTTTACACACACTGTAGCTGGTATTTTGGCCAATTCCTCCATGCAGATCTCCTCTAGAGGAGTGATGTTTTGGTGCTGTTGCTGGGCAACACCATCTTCAATGCTCTCACGATACATGGCCTCGTTCATTCTTCCCTTAACATGGATCAGTCATCCTGTCCCCTTTGTAGCAAAACAGCCCCAAAACATGATGTTTCCACCCCCATGCTTCACAGTAGGTATGGTGTTCTTGGGATGCAACTCAGTATTCTTCTTTCTCCAAACACGACGAGTTGAGTTTTTACCAAAAAGTTCTATTTTGGTTTCATCTGACCACATGATATTATCCTAATCCTCTTCTGGATCATCCATATGCTCTCTGGCAAACTTCATACAGGCCTGGACATGTACTGGCTTAAGCAGGGGGAAACGCCTGGCACTGCAGGATCTGAGTCCCTCTCGGCATGGTGTGTTACTGATGGTAGCCTTTGTTACTTTGCTCCCAGCTCTCTGCAGGTCATTCATCATGTCCCTCTGTGTAGTTCTGGGTGCTCATCTTTCTCATGATCATTTTGACCCCACGGGATGAGATCTTGCGTGGGGCCCCAGATCGAGGGAGATTATCAATGGTCTTGTATGTCTTCCATTTTCTTGCAATTGCTCCCACAGTTGATTTATTCACACCAACCTGCTTGCCCATTGTAGATTCACTCTTCCCAGCCTAGTGCAAGTCCACAATGTTCTTCCTGATATCCTTCGACAGCTCTTTGGTTTTGGCTATGGTTGAGTTTGGAGTCTGACTGTTTGAGGCTGTGGAAAGGTGTCTTTTATACAGATAATGAGGTCAAACAGGTGCCATTAATACAGGTAACGAGTGGAGGACAGACAGTCTTCTTAAAGAAGTTGTTGCAGGTCTGAGAGCCAGAAATCTTGCTTGTTTGTGGATGACCAAATAGTTATTTTCCACCATGATTTACAATTAAATTATTTAAAAATCCTGCAATGTGATTCCCTGGATTTTTTTTTTCTCATTTTGTCTCTCATAGTTGAAGTGTACTTATGATGAAAATTACAGACCTCTCTCATCTTTCTAAGTAGGAGAACTTGTGCAATCAGTGGCTGACCAAATACTTTTTTGCCCTACTGTATAATCCACTGTGCACTGGTAATACAATCCACTATTCACTGAATTTCCAATATATTAATGCATAATGAATTATTTCAGTTCAGATTTTTTGTGGCACAATGGAAACATCAAGGAAGCCAACATCATATCTAGATTTAGGTAAAATGGTTGTTAACAGACTTTTAAATAATACATTAAATAAAGGAAATAGCTTTTTTTTATACTCTTTTTGCGTTTTGCTGGTTAGTTACCTGAAGCTAAACTAGACTTTCCAGTTGTTAAAGTGGCAATGATGTTTTTCAAGACATTCTTAAAAAAGTACTGTCTGAAAAGTATATTGTCTCTCCTACTGTTGTCCCCACTATAATCTGTATATTAAACAATGCTGTAGTGAGTAAAGAGTGATTCAAGACACAACATGTGGATTTCTGTTTTTCACACTGTTAACATTTCCAGAACTGCCTACTCATATGACACCGGATGCATGTCTGGAATGCTTAATCGCATGAAGCCAGGACAACTATCAAACTGTAGCGTGGCCAAGGCAAACCACCTACCTGCTTTTATAGTCCTTCTGTTGCTCTGCAAACCCAACTCACTCCTTATTAAAATTACTACACCCCACACAAACATGGAACTTGTCCCACACCAAACAGTGCTATAAAATGGCAAGTGTTTAAAAATGATCACACTCCCTTAATGAGTGACTGCTGTAGCAGCTCAAAATGGATCTTTTATTCTCACCTTGGCTCGCATGTTTGTGCTGCCTAAATGGATTCATTTCCATTGAACCATTTAATTTTTTCAAATGAGTATTCTGTTGGCAGCTCCAATCACTGCAGCAAATTGTTTTGCCAGGTTTTAGAGAAGGCACAACATGCGTAAACTTCAGCACCTCTAATTCCAGAAAGTTAATGAACAATAGTTTATAAAGTTTCTCCCTACAGACTTGATCAGAATAAAATACTCTTCTCCCTTTTTCTATTCTGTAACATTTTAAAAAAGTTTACTTACTCAGAAAACATCTAACACTCTTGGTTTGTTGATACATAAAGACTAGTTATTATAAGAACATAATGGTGTGCACTGTAAAACGGCAGGAACGTAAGAGACATGCGCAGGTGCCAGTAAATACAAGATTTATTAACCAGAAAACAGGTAGGAAAAACAAAACCAGTGTTCATAAAGCAGACGCATCCGCGGATTCCAAAACAATGGTGGATGCAGCCCCATACAAGCCTAGAAGGCTGACGGGGCTACAACATGTGCATTCGAAGCAGACGGGACCTCAATACAGGTATCCAAGGTGGACATGGGAGTAACACTGGTATCCAAGGCAGACGTGGAAACAACACTGGGATCCAAGGTGGATGTGGAAGCAACACAGATATCCAAGGTCGACGTGAGAGCAATACAGGTCTACATTGACTAACAGGATAGCCAACGGGAGACCGCGGAGGGCTTGGATGTGACTGAAGTACACAATAATCCATGCTGAATGTCCCAAACCACGGGGCTTATATAGGAAGCTGAGTTCAATAGTTAATCCAGAAGTGGTGGGACTTCCGGATATGGCCATGGGATTAATGTGGCTTAGTTTGTCCTCAGTGGGGATAAACAGCAGAACAACCGGAGTGAGTACCTGGGGCATGACAGTATTCCCCCCAAGGAGTCCGAGACAGAGCCAGAACTATAACAGTGGTCCCATGGGCACAATATAGTCTCTGGGGGCTTTCTTCCAGGACGACCTTGAGGAGCATTATGGAGGATCTCTGGCTGCTGGTGAACGGGGTCGCCGTCGGGCTGCTGGCAAGCGGGGTCACCAACGGGCTGCTGGCGAGCGGGATTGCCGACGGGCTGCTGGCGAGCGGTGTCACCACCAAGCAGCTGGCGATCAGGGTCCATTGGTCCTACGTCAGAGCCAGGTGCCGCTGGTGCTGTCACTATAACGGGAGTCCCCCTGTTAGACTCTGGAACATGAGTCACCTTAGTGACGAATTCCGATGCAAACGTCGCCTTAGCGACCATTTCGAGTTCCAGAGCCCAACAAGGGGGAGTCCCCTGTCGGACTCTGGAACAGACTGTGGGACAGGAGTTGCCAGGCTAACAAATCTGGCACAAAAGTCACCCTAGCCACCATTTCTAGAACCAGAGCCCCCTTGTTGGACTCTGGAACATGAGTTGCCCTTGCGACTAACTCTGGCACGGAAATCGCCCTTGCGACCAACTCTCATATGGAAGTTGCCCTCGCGACTGACCTTACCCTGGAATAGACATCCTCGGAACAGGAACTGGGCTGAACTCCCTCAGGAAGAGGGGACATGCAATGGACCTCCTACAGCAGATGTGACATGCTCTGGATGTCCTCTGGAAACGCCTCACAGGAACAGACGACCACAGGGACAGTCTCATGGGAACAGATGGCCTCTGGGCAGGCCTCTCGGAAACCTCTGGGCTGGCCTCTTGCATGGACATCCTCTGGGCAGGCACAGGAACGGATGTCCTTGGTGCTGGCACTGGAACGGACGTCCTCGGCACTGGCACGGGCGCTGACGTCCTCAGCGCTGGACATGGGCGCTGATGTCCTTGGTGCAAATGTCCTTGGCACTGGGATTGGTGCAAATGTCCGTGTCACAGGGGTTGCCGCAAATGTCCGTGGCACAGGGGTCAGTGCAACTGGCTCTGATAAGAAACTGAGAGTCACGTCTCATACAGGTACGGAACTATGCGGCATGTCGGTGCTCAGATACCAAGCTAAATGGCACTAACTGTCAGGGTGCCACCTTTTGCCGCTAGGGGTAGCATTGAGCTACCTTTGCCGGTGGCATCCCTGGCAGTTTCTGTAATCGGCCGCCTCGTCAGTAAAGTGGCTGATTACAGTTAATGATCCTCATCTGCTTCCTTTGGCTATTTAAGAACCTCACCAGTGGAAGTAGGTGTTGGATCATTCCACTCCAACACGGCGCTTAAGCCGCCTTATCTCCACTACGGCATTATTCTGTGAATAGAGCACTTCTGGCCGCTTCAAGCGTGTTCTTGGGAGACCTCATTCGTCTCCGCTCGTTACACGAGCGTCGTGCTTCCCCTTTATTGTATCTTTTGTGTCATTGGTTTATTTTGCCTGTTTTAACCGCCACGCAGGTTCCCTACCGGTATACGCTCCTCTACCCGCTCCGTGGCCAGCATTTAGGACAAGCTGGTGACTGGGCTTTTGTAGAAGCTCAGCCGTCGTACAATCGGGAGATTGGAGGTAATTCTGCCAGGGCTTAGTTTGGCAGAGTAGGTATTCTTTTCCCGCTGGTCACCATACGGGTGGGAAGCGTTGCCGGCTTTACTTCCTTTTTTAAACGATCGCCGGCGAGCGATCGCTTCCGTTTCGTTTTTTGCGTCATCGGTCGTTGCGCGTTGCTTCACCCCCCCTGTTTTGGGCTCGCTCGTTCTGGGTGACGTCAGCCCCCTCCCTTCGCTTCCCCTTGGCGTGTGTGTGAGCTTCTGTGTGTGCGTGTGTGACTGTGGGACCAGTCTATCTTCTCCACAGCCATAGAAGCTCACTTTATTCAGTTTTATTTTCATTTCAGCTCATTCAGAAGATCCGGAGCCTTGCTCCGCCCCTTCCAAAGCGAGCCGGCTCTCATGTGTGCGTGCGTGTGCGTGCGTGCGTGTATGCGCGCGTGTGTGCGTGTGTATGTGCGTGTGTGTGTGCGTGCGCATGTGTGTGTGTGCGTGCTTTCCCTCACACACACAGGAGATTGGCTTTTGTTTGTTTTGTTTATTTCTTTGATTTAACCTCAGTGGTCTGGTGGAGCGATCGGTTATACCACTAATCATTGACGCAGTCGACCTGGGTTCGCTCCCCAGCCACTGAGGTGACTTTCTTTATTCAGTTTCTCATTTATTTGTATTTTATTATTTATTGTTTTATTTCTTTATTTTATTTCAGTTCAATAAAACCATCTGGAGCTAACTGCACTTGGGTCCCATCCTTCTTATTTAGTTTTTGGGGTTCGCCATTCTTCTAAATGGCGCAACCCCATGACACTAACAGCTTAGTTAGGGAGCTAAGCAGAGCAGCGGACACCGATACAGAGCTAGGTTGCAGGTACGGAACTAAGAAACACGATGTGCTCAGGTATGGAAACAAATGGCACTTCGAACTCGGGCACAGAGGTACCGTGCTCGGGTATGAAACTAAAGGGCGTGGCGTTCTCGGATACAGAGTCAGGCAGTGCTAATAGTTTGAATACAGAACTAACATGCTCAGGTACTGGGTTACTGAGCGCTAAAGGCTCATCTATGGAGCTAAGAGGCATGGCGTGCTTAGATGCGGAGCTAGCATGTGCAGATACGGAGCTAAAGTAGCGACTGACCGTGGGCCCAGGGAGTCAGATTAGACCCCAGCAGGGGGAGGACCAAAGGTGAACACAATAACCTCCAAAAAATGTTCCCTGGTACTAGCTTGGGCCATAGGCCAAACATTGGAGGCCCATTGTAACTCCCTACCGGAGAGGTGTGAAACTAAGAACAAGGCCTGAGCACAGGATGAGCAGGAAGGGTACAAACAATAAGCAGGGGATAAACAACAGAGCACACGGGGTGAGTATCTGGAGCGTGACATGCACATGAATCACTATAAAGAAACAATCACAAAGTATGCAATAATTTATATTAATTATTTGCATTTTCTAAAATTACACTACATAATTTCACACACATAAATCCTAACCCACACACATGCACTATCTAGGCCACACAGTTATATGCCCCAGATTACTGGTTTCAGGGAAAACTGATATGAAACATTGACTGCAGATTTGGCTTGGAAATGTTTTAATAAAATGTTGTACTTTAAATGACAAAAGTCTTGTTAGTCTATTAATCACAGGTAGAGTGATGAAAAGCAATTTGTGAACCCATTATAATTTTCTTTATTTCAGCATACTGTAAAATGTGACCTAAAACATCATCAGATTTTCACATAAGCCCTAAAAGTGAATAAACAAAACCCTATTCAAATTTTTTTGATCTTGGTCACTAATTTACTGAGGAAAATGGTCCAGTGTTACATATATGTCAATGGCAAAAGTATGTGAAACTCTAGGATTAGACATCTAAAGTAAGGATTTGCATATTTTTGCCATTGACATATATATAACCCCATGTTTCCCAATATAGAAATTATCAAGTGTAATATCTTGTCTCGATTAATTTGGTTCTCTTTATCTACTTTCAGGACTCGTGTGAAAATCTGATCATGTTTTAGATCATATCAATGCGGAAATATCGAATTCTAAACATCAAATATTACTGTACAGATTACAGTTACATAAACATGGGTACTCAATAAAAAATATACAGACTTAAAGTGGTAACAGCAGGTGAAGAGTAAATAGTGCAACTGCTGCCTAACCCGTAGCACTTTACAGATTGGGAATAAGTGGGTAATGATTTGATAAATTAATTATCAGTTTCCTAGTTGTTACAAAATAATAGTAATTTATAATAATAATAATAATAATAATAATAATAATTATTATTATTATTATTATTATTATTAGTAGTAGTAGTAGTAGTAGTAGTAGTATTAGTATTATTTCAGAGGTATAAGTACTAAAATGTTAAAATCATGGTAACAATTTGTACTTATTACCTCATAGACTGTGGTAGCCTAGTGGGTAAGATACTGGACTCTGAACCAGAAGGTCCAGGGTTCAAATCCCACCTCTGCCAAGCTGCCACTGTTGGGTCCTTGAGCAAGACCCTTAACCCACAATTGCTTGGATTGTAAGAGTGTATCAATTGTAAGTTGCTCTGGATATGGGGGTCTGCTAAATGCTGTAAATTTAAAATGTAAATACCTACTTAACAATTAACCTCAATCCTTTTAAATTATTACTAGGTTTTATAATATTAATAATTTAACAGGATTGAGGTGAATTGTTAAGTAGATATTTACATTTTAAATTTACAGCATTTAGCAGACCCCCTTATCCAGAGCAACTTACAACTGATACACTCTTACCATCTAGGTTTTATAATATTAAACCAGCCGCTAGCTTGCTCAGGCAGGGTATTTCTAGTGCCCAAGCCCAGATAAATGGTGAGGGTTGCGTCAGGAAGGGCATCCGGTGTAAAACATTTGCCAAATAAAGTATGCGAGTTCATAATAATTTCACCATACCGGATCAGTCGCGGCCCGGGTTAACAACGACCGCCACTGGTACTGGTAGCAAACAGGGTACCAGCAGAAATTGGACTACTGTTTGCCGAAGACGAAGAGGAGGAAAGCGTGTGAGGAGACAGAGAGAAATCAGGAGGGGCCAGAATATACTGTAGCACTAAGGGTAGCAACCCTAAATGTAGGGACAATGACAGGGAAAGGTAGAGAGCTGGCTGATATGAGGCAGAGGAAAAAGGTCGATGTTTTGTGTGTGCAGGAGTCAAAGTGGAAGGGTAGCAAGGCTCGATGCATTGGTGCAGGGTTTAAACTGTTCTACCATGGTGTGGAGAAATGGAGTTGGTGTGGTCCTGAAGGAGGACTATGTAAAGAATGTCGTTGAGGTGAAAAGGGTGTCAGATAGGATAATATGTCTGAAGTTGGAAATTGAGGGTGTAATGGTGAATGTTGTTAGTGGCTATGCACCACAAGTTGGCTGTGAACTAGAGGAGAAAGAGAGATTCTGGGGGGAGTTAGATGAAGTGGTTGAGAGCATTCCCAGGGAGGAGAGACTGGTGATTGGTGGCGATTTCAATGGTCATGTTGGTGAAGGTAATAAAGGAGATGAGGAAGTGATGGGCAGGTTTGGTGTTAAGGATAGGAACCTAGAAGGACAGATGGTGGTGGATTTTGCAAAGAGGATGGAAATGGCTGTGGTTAATACATATTTCCAAAAGAAGGGAGGAGGAGGCCTAGGTGACTTTAAGAGTGGAGGGAGGAGCAGGCCCAGGTATAACTACATCCATGTAGAAGAGGTGTCTTAAAAGAGATTGGTGATTGTAGGTAGTGAGGCAGAGTGACTAGGATGGTGGTGTTGGTGGCAGGATGGCTCTGGTGTTCGGGAAGAGGAATAGACAAAGTCAGAGCAAAGGTACCAAATGGTGGAAGTTGGAAAGGAAGAATGTTGTAAGGCGTTCAGAGAGGAGCTGAGAGAGGCTTTTTGTGATGGGAAAGAGCTCCCAGATGACTGGGTAGTAGCAGCAACAGTAAGTAACAGTAACAGACGGGTAGAAAGGTACTGGGTGTGTCTTCTGGACAGGCAAAGGCTGAAAAAGAAACCTGGTGGTGGAACTAGGAAGTGCAGGAGGTTATTCGGAGAAAGAGGTCAGCAAAGAAGAAATGGGACAGTGACAGGACTAATGAGAGTAGGCAGGAGTACAAGGAGATGTGGCACAGGGCAAAGAGGGAGGTAGCAAAGGCCAAGCAGAAGGCCTATGATGAGTTACATGAAAGGTTAGACAGTAGGGAAGGAAAGGAGTTGTATCTGCTGGCGAGACAGAGAGATATAGCTGGAAAGGATGTTCAGCATGTCAGGGTGATCAAGGATAGAAATGGAAATGTACTGACAGGTGAGGAGAGGGTGAGGGAAAGATGGAAGTAGTAGTTTGAGGAGTTGATGAACGTCAAAAATGAAAGGGAAAGTGTTGTGGAACAGGATGTAGCAAAGATTAGCGAGGAAGAAGTGAGGAAAGCTTTGAAAAGGATGAAGAATGGAAAGGCAGTGGGACCTGATGACATACCGGTTGAGGTATGGAAAAGTCTAGGAGAGCTGGGAGTGGTGTTTTTGACTAGATTATTCAGTGGAATTCTGGTGAATGAGAGCATGCCTGAGGAATGGAGAAAATTTCTTGTACGGATTTGTAAGCAGCAGGGTGATGCAAATTTACGCCTCCCGCCCACGCCGGTCCCTATTCAGAATTCTTCAGGAATTTGCTAACTTTCTTTCCTGCTTACTACTGTCAACAGATAAGGCTTTAATTGTAGGTGATTTCAATATTCACTTTGACAATGAGCAGGATCCACTTATAATTGCTTTCGAGTCCATCTTAGAATCCATGGGTATCACTCAGAATGTGATGGGACCAACCCACCGCTGTAATCATACTTTAGATCTAATATTAACATTTGATATCAAAATAGATAACCTTGATGTTTTCCCCCAAAGTGATTCGATTTCAGATCACTATCTTTTAGTATTTGAGCTATCTCTAATAAATAAAATCCTTCTGCCTCGTTATCACACTAAGCACACTATCACATCTGCTACTCCAGCTGCGTTTATTAAAAACCTACCAGACTTAAAATTTAATACACCTATGGAGATAAATCATCTTGTGTAAATGAGCAATTAGAATGTGTGCTTCGCTCAACCCTGGACATGACTGCCCCTGCTAGGGTCAAACGTATTAGGGAAAAAAGGCTAGCACCATGGTATAATGACCACACCCCTACCTTAAAGCAAAGAACATGGCATTTAGAGCACAAGTGGAGACATAGTAAATTGGAGGTGTTTAAGCTTGGTTGGAGGGACAGCATGACAGAGTATAAGCATGCCCTCACTAAAGCTAAAGCTGCATACTTCTCTTCAATCATAGAGAAAAATAAGAATAATCCAATATTTCTTTTTAATACAGTCTGCAAATTAATAAAAATCCCCACAGAAAGTGATTCTCCCGTTCTGTGTCATTTTAATAGTAATGATTTTCATGACTTTTTTTAATGATAAGATAGAGAACATTAGGCATAAAACTCAATGCTCATCACATCACCAAACTATTCAGCCACCTTCCAGATGCAGCACTAGTGAAGACATCTGTTTAATGAGCTGTAAATCAAGATTAGAATCTTTTACCCCAATTACTAATACTTAACTATCCGCACTGATCAGCTCGTCTAAGTCATCAACATGTTTATTAGATCCCATTCCTACACGTTTACTCAAACAAGTAATACCTAGTATTATAGAGCCACTGTTAGTTATTTTAAAGTCATCCTTTACCTTTGGTTATGTGCCCAAATCCTTTAAAGCTGCCGTTATCAAACCACTGATTAAAAAAGCCACTCTTGACATTTGTGTGATATCTAATTATAGACCAATTTCAAATCTACCGTTTCTGTCCAAAATCTTAGAAAAAGCCGTCTATCAGCAGCTCTGCAGTTACCTCCAAAGGGATGAAATTTATGAAACATTTCAGTCTGGCTTCAGGCCCCATCATAGTACTGAAACAGCATTGATTAGGGTACTAAATGACTTGTTAATGTCCGCAGATAAGGGATGTGTTTCTTTTCTTGTTCTGTTAGATTTAAGTGCAGCATTTGACACTATAGATCATGATGTTTTACTAAACAGACTAGAAAATACTATAGGTATTAAGGGATTAGCACTTTCTTGGTTTAAATCCTACTTGACCGACCGGTACCAGTTTGTTCATATAAATAATCTAAGATCAAGCTCTTCAAAAGTGAGAGTGGGCGTGCTCAGGGGTCGTCTTGGCCCGTTTTATTTTCTTCCTCACATGCTGCTGCCACTAAGCTCATTTATTCGTAAAGCATGGCTTATATTTTCTCACTTTCTATGGCAGATGATACACAGCGGTTACATATCATGCCAAAACTAATGACAGGCCTTATACAATCAACAAAATCTAGGACTTTGTAAAGGAAATAAAGATTGGATGTTATGTAATTTTCTCTCTACTTTACAACTCAGATAACCTGAGGTGCTATTGTGGGACGCCAAGGCTGTGGAGACAGGTTAGCTACATCTATCCTAAATCTAGATGGCTGTCCCATATGCCCAGGTCCAGATCTGTAAAAATAAAACTTAGGCACATTTGACTCAGATCTCTCCTTTCAATGCGCACTATTAGCAGATCACTCGAAATTCTTCTTTCATTACGTATAATATCGCGCTACACTTAGAAATATCCCTCCTCATTTTAAATTTAATGATGCGGAAAAACTTGTTCATGGGGGGTGAGGGAGAAGCGTTTATACCTCAAGTTGGATTAACTGTTAGGGCCTTCTTACTGGAATGCTCTAGTAAATCATAAATAAACTTCAGTTAGTTCATATGCCGCTGCCTCGAGTGCTAACTCGAACTACAAAATTTGATCATATCACTCCTGTTCTATCAGGTGGCGACTAGGAAGGGCAAATCTGGTTACGCAGTCAAATTCCGCATTGATTACAAAATACTATACTACTTCTTATAACTTATAACTCTAAACATGGCCTTGGCCCGCACATATCTGAGTGAACTCTTAGAGTTTTACAATCCAACTCGTCTAGCTTCGTTCGGGGTCAGGGTGCAGGACTTCTTTAGTTCCTAGAATGTAAAAAAGTCGACAGTCAGGGGGAAAGGCTTTCCATAGGGGCATAAAAAATAAAATAACTATTGTGTGTGATGAAGTTAGAGAAGTGGAACAGAATCCATCAACCTGCTGGAGGGGGGGGACCTGGGGGGCGTCGGGGGGCGTGAAGGCCCGATCACGGGGGGGGGGAAGGGGGGGGAAATCCAAATCGTCCGACCATCCGGGATCGTCAGCTCACGCATTGGAGGAACCCGGGAGGGGGAGCGATCGGGGGGGCGGGCGGCGGGTCTCGAGATCAAGAGAGGAAAGAACAGGATCTGCCGTCCCTCGGGCTGGGAGAGGGGAGGCGGGGAGGGGATAAGGGAGGCTCATAGCAGGGGAGGGGGGGGCGCCCTGCGGGGGGCCGCGGGGGGTTCTCCCCTTTTTCCACCTTGTGTTTTCCAACCTCCACACTCCTCACAAACCCCGCCCCCTCTCCTACCCTCTAAAAAGGGCGATCTCTGCGCCTGAAAAACCACTCCAGAGAGGGGAGAGAAGCAAGAAGAAGGAAAGAGGTGGGGAGGTCAGGAGAGCGCGTCCTCGGGGAGAGACGGCGATCGGCTGCGGGGCAAGGGGTCCGGCCTGGTCGACGAGAGCTCCGGCGGCCGGGGAACAGCAAGAGATCAGGGGGCGAAGGGGCGAACAGGAAAGTCACCGGAGGGGGAGCGCCTCCAGGAGGGAGAGAAGATTGTGTGTCATCACATGTGCAGAACCTGAGTAAGTCATGAATGTAAGATAATGAGAAAAATCGAAGTAGAAAAGTGAGGAGTCGGGTAGGGGGGGGGGTGGGGTAAAAAAGGAAAAGAGAGACGTAATCAAGAAAGATTTCGACAAAAAGAAAACGAAGGAGGAAACAGAGCCCCAAAAACGAGAAGTAATTATGGTGTGTTGTGTGTTTGCGCCGAAACGAGCACTAAAGGAGGATAGAGGGGAGGATGTTGTTTGTTAGGGCCCTGGGTGTTGGGTTTTGTGTCGCGACCCCCAACTATGGAAAAACTTCCACTACGTTCGAAAATTCAGACATCCCTCCAAAGTGTTTAAGTCTAGGCTAAGACATATCCTGTTTATCCAGGCTTTTGACTAGATTTAGACGCAGGTTGGCAATGGTTTGGGTTGCGGAGGGGGGGGCGAGAGGGATGGGGAGAGTTCAGCGGTGGGGGGTAATTGGCCCGGGAGTCGCCGTCGGTCGCACGCGTCGGTCCTGGTGTGGGAACAGTACGCACTGGGGGTTGGGGCGGCGAGTAGGAGACGCGCTTGATCACGGCTAATCCGGCTGAGTGGGGGAAAGTCACTGTGCAGAAACGATTGAGGAGGGAAGCGGATCTGGCTGAACTTAGTCTTTCGGCCATCGTGATCTTGACTCATGTCCTCCTTGCCTTAAATAAGGGCAAGCTGGGGTTTCATATTCAACGAGGTCTTATGGTGATCAGAACGTTGGGTTGCTGGCTTCTGCCGCTCGTGGGGTTGCCAATGTCGCATGTGATCCTCTTGCTGTGTTTCCTACTATTCCAGTTCTCCTCTTTCTCTAAGCTTTCTAGCTATGCTTGCTATAGCTAATGCTGCCGGGGTCTCATGCTACACTGGCAATTCATTGATTGACATGCAACAGTGATGTTATAGACACTGTGCTCCTTAATCAATTCACTATTACATTATTCGGTTTTTCTCCTCCGACTGTGTTCCGGCAAGTTCGGCCCTACATACACGTGATGTAGCAATCTGATGGAGCTCTCACTGTGCATAATCACATTTTATTATTCGACCATGACTCCATTACTTTTGTTCGGCATCTTAGATTTATCATCATACCCCGGCCACTTAATGTCGATGTGCATCTGACTTCACATTCTATTCAAACTTTTGAACTGAGCTCCGATGACTTAGTTCGCTCTTAGATTTTATCATCTACGCCGGCCCATGAGGTTGTTTCCCTTTTTGGGTCTTGGTCCTCCAAGGTTTCTTCCTAGAAGCTAGGGAGTTTTTCCTGCCACTGTCGCCCTAGGCTGCTCAATTTGGGATTGGACGTAGTTATTAGGAGATAAACTAAACTTGTAAAGTTGCTTTGAGACAATGCTCCATTGTAAAAAGCGCTATATAAATAAATCTGACTTTACTTGACTTGACTTGAGGGGGAGTGTTTTTGACTAGATTATTCAATGGAATTCTGGTGAATGAGAGTATGCCGGAGGAATGGAGGAAAAGTTTACTTGTACCGATTTTTAAGCAGAAGGGTGATGTACAGAGTTGTGGCTCTTACAGGGGCATAAAGTTGATGAGCCACACAATGAAGATTGGGAGAGAGTTGTGGAAGCTAGGCTCAGACAGGAGGTGACAGTGTGTGAACAACAGTATGGTTTCATACCAAGGAAGAGCACCATCGATGAGATTTTTGCTTTGGGACTGCTGATGGAGAAGTATAGAGATGGTCAGAAAGAGCTACACTGCGTCTTTGTGGATTTGGAGAAAGCTTATGACAGGGTGCTAAGGGAGGAACTGTGGTGGTGTATGAGGAATCTCGAGTGGCTGAAAAGTACGTTAGATTAGTGCAGGACATGTATGACAACAGTGTGACAGCGGTGAGATGTGCTGTAGTAGTGACAGATAGCTTCAAGGTAGAGGTGGGACTGCATCAAGGATCGGCCCTGAGTCCCTACTTATTTGCTCTGGTGATGGACAGACTAACAGATGAGGTCAGACAGGGATCGCCGTGGACTATGATGTTTTCAGACGACATTGTGATCTGTAGTGAGAACAGGGAACAGGTAGAAGAGAACTTGGAGAGGTGGAGGTATAATCTGGAAAGGAGAGGAATGAAAGTCAAATGTAGTAAGACAGAATACCTGTGTGTAAATGAAAGGGAGGCAGGTGGAACAGCCAGGCTACAGGGATCAGTGGTCAGAAAGGTACAGGAGTTCAGGTACTTGGGATTAACTGTCCGAGGAAATGGGGAGTGTGGAAAGGAGGTGAAGAAGAGAGTACAGGCAGGATGGAGTAGGTGGAGAAGAGTGTCAGGAGTGCTGTGTGACAAAAGGGTCGCAGCAAAAGTGAAAGGAAAGATTTATAAGAGAGTAGTGAGACCAGCCTTGTTGTATCGTGCTTAGAGACAGTTTCAGCTGACAAGAGGATCAGGGAAGGCAGGCTGGAGTTGGCAGAACTTAAGGATGTGAGGTTCTCTTGTAGGAGTGTCTAGGGTGGATCAGAATTAGAATGAGATCATCAGAGTGACAGCAGCAGTTGGGAAATTGGGAGAACAAAATTCGAAGAGGAAGACTGAGTGGTTTGGACATGTGCAGATGAGGAATAGTGGATATATTGGTAGGAGGATGTTGGCGATGGAGCTGCCAGGCAAGAGATGGAGAGGAAGACCAAAGAGGAGTTATTTGGTTGTGGTAAATGAAGATATGCAGGGAGTTGGGGTGAGAGTAGAGGACGTGGAGGACAGGGTGAGGTGGAAACGTTTAACTCGCTGTGGTGACCCCTGATAAAGGGAGAAGCCGAAAGAAGAAGACTAGGTTGTATAATATTGTGGTTATTATCCCCAAAACAAACAATGGTTCTGAAGAAATTAGGTGGTATTAGCGCTGCAAAATACTGATTCAGTTTCTACTTCGTTTCTTACCTGTTATGTCTTTAAATTGTCAGGGACAGCATGATGTTACAGGCTGTAATTGCAATGAACCTAAATGGTATTGGAGCTGTAAAATGCAAATTTGCTTCTTTCCATCTTTTTTCCACTTACTACATCGGGTAAAGACAACAGTTCTGCAAAATAGTCTGGTTAACTGCACTGAACTAATGACTAAATTACTGCATTATAATCCCTCACGGTTGTTCTATTACTTTATATGTAGGTCCACATATAGACAAGTGTAGATATATAGGGGAATTCCCTTTAAGTATTCCTGTATGTGATAATAAACTAGACAGCTTTTGATCTGACTCCAGAGGTCTTGTGTTCTGAAGTTCTCTACCAAATGCTTGGCAACACAGAGTAATACAGCTAGCAGGTAGTGATCAGTAGTAGATGTGCTTCATATTTTCTAACATTACAATTGCACATTTTGCTTTTAGGCTTTATAGAGGTTTAGTCATGAAACCTTATCAACTGAGCTTTACATAAACAGTTTTGTTCTGTCATTGTTTTTAGAGGAAGGTGGGAACTCAGTGGTGAGTGTTGCAAACAAGGACAGAGGTTTTACATGCTTTTGTGGTCTTGCATTTACAGCTGAGTTGGTATTGTAAATCCCAGTTCAGGCAGTGTTAGTCTATAGAGGTTGCATGGTTGTCAGTTTGACTTTATTAACTTTTTATTAATGGGTTTGGCTGCAATGTCCTCCAAATTACAAGGGACAGTATCTACGTTTGGCTATGTAATGTGTTTTCTAACCAATGACTTTTTATTTGTGATGTTGACCAACATAATGAAGAATATGTACACGAACATAGAGTACAAATTATCTTAAAGTACTACATTCCTTTGCACGATGTGCTTGCAGACTATTAACAGTTATTGTGATGAGGCAAGTATGAAATCAGTGTTGGCATTGTCTGATACTATAAATATTGCTTTCAGAACACCCCTACCCTGCCATCTAATGTGCTTGCTTGGCTCTGTTTCAGTTTGAAATGATGTACTTTTATTATTTATTTAAAAAAAGGCTAACAACCAAATTTACGTCCTCAAACATGATCATCATCATCAATCAGTGCTATCAAATTCAATATCTGTTACACCTGCGCACCACACCCACCTTCTACCACCTTCTGCCTCTTTCTCTCTTTTTCACCTGTGATCACTTGCACCTGCTTCTTGTTTTCCAGCACGTTCCCTGTCAGTATATATATACCCTCTCCTTCCACACACTCTTGGCCAAGTCTCGCGGTTCTGTTTGCTTCGTCAGCTCCCATGCTACCGTGTTCTAGCCGTATCTTTCGTCTTGCCTGTTCTATTCTCCCGATCTTCTCTACCACGTTATCCTAATTGCTCCAAGCCGTAATCCTTTAGCCTCTATCCTATTCGATCGCGCTCTATCTCGTTCCATGTTCTGATCCACTCCCTGCGTGTGTCTCCGACTATTCAGCCGGCGTGACAATATCTTTACTGGAGGATGCAAGCCAGACAAGTTCTCCATTTATGTTTTAGAAGGATAGAAGAGACAGTTGATGAGTTGAGCTGTAAAGATGAAAACCTATGAAAGTGTCATACTGAAGAGTCACTGTGGTGTTTAGTACAACCCATTCTATTGCCACGGTTTGTCCATGGAGATGATATACCTGTATGCCTAAAAAAATGACTCTGTTAGCAGGGTGTGTGACTGGAATAACACAGATTACTAATTAGAAGAGGTGGCTACATATTTTTAAGCACATAGTGCAGCATGAGAACAAAAGTACATAGTTGAAGTGAACATGGAATGAGGTTAGCAGTAATTCTTGTTAGAAGCACTCTGTAAAATTAAAGAGTAAGATAATGAAAGTCTAATGCTCTAGAATCAGTTTAACATCACCAATTCAATAAATGGGTTGATGTGAATGTATGGCAGAGATACTAGGTTACTATGATTGCTCTGATATGATATGGCCACGCATAGGCATAAGCTCAGACCTCTAGTGTGCCTACTTAAAAGCACCACTCCTTCTTTCAGGGATTATACATTTGCACAAACACTCCATTTTATACCAAGTAGAGGACTGAGGTTTGAGGATATGTAAATGCTTACCAATGCTCAACATTGAGTAATACATGTCATCTGACCTTTAAAAGCTGCCAAGGTTTGATTGCTCATTGGCATGTACATTACAATTGGTGGGTTTATTGTCTTGCTCTATCTCAACTCAGAATGTTTGATTGAATACATAAGCAAGTCAGCATAACAGTATAACCCACAAAGAGCACTGGGGAGATTTACATTTGAGGGGGCCATTTACAATTTTGAAAAGGTTAAGACTATTCAAGACAGATCTACTGAGAGACAAAACAGATGTGCTAAGTTTTCTTCCATGTACAGTGGTTCTCGAAAGTTTGTGAACCGTTTGGAATTTTCTGTATTTCTGCATATATATGACATACAACATCCTCAGAATTTCATACAAGTCCTAAAATAGATAAAGAGAACCAAGTTAAACAAATGAGACAAAAATATATATACTTGGTAATTTATTATGAACCTTTGCTTTCAGTAACTGGTGTGACTCCCTTGTGCAGCAATAACTGCAACTAAACGTTTGTGGTAACTGTTGATCAGTTCTGCACACCCGCTTGGAGTAATTTTAGTCCATTCCTCCATACAGAACAGCTTCAACTGTGGGATGTTGGTGGGTTTCCTCACATTAACTGCTCACTTCAGGTCCTTCCACAACATTTCGATTGGATTAAGGTCAGGACTTTGACTTGATCCTTCCAAAACATTAACTTTATTCTTCTGTAATCATTCTTTGGTAGAACGACTTGTGTGCTTAGGGTCATTGACTTGCTGCATGACCCACCTTCTCTTGAGATTCAGTTCATGGACAGATGTCCTGACATTTTCCTTTAGAACTCTCTGATATACTTCAGAATTCACTGTTCCATAAATGATGGCCCAGATGCAGCAAAACAGGCCCCAACCATGATACTATCACCAACATGTTTCACAGATGGGATAAGGTTCTTACGCTGGAATGCAGCGTTTTCCTATCTCCAAACAATGTTTTTCTTTCAAACAAAAAAGTCCTATTTTGGTCTCATCCGTCCACAAAACATTCTTCCAATAGTCGTCTGGCTTGTCCACATGATCTTTAGCAAACTGCAGACAAGCAGCAATGTTCTTTTTGGAGAGCAGTGGCTTTCTCTTTGCAACCCTGCCATGCACACCATTGTTGTTCAGTGTTCTGAGAGGTCTTCAGTTGCTTAGAATTTACTCTGGGGTCCTTTGTGACCTCACCAACTATTACACGCCTTGCTCTTGGAGTGATCTTTGTTGGTCGACCACTCCTGGGGAGGGTAATAATGGTTTTGAATTTCCTCCATTTGTACACAATCTGTCTGACTGTGGATTGGTGGAGTCCAAACTCTTTAGAGATGGTTTTGTAACCTTTTCCAGCCTGATGAGCATCAACAACTCTTTTTCTGAGGTCCTCAAAAATCTCCTTTGTTTGTGTCACAATGCATTTACACAAACATGTGTTGTGAAGAGCAGACTTTGTTAGATCCTTATTCTTTAAACATAACAGGGTGCCTACTCACACCTGATTGTCATCCCATTGATTGAAAACACCTGACTCTAATTTCACCTTCAAATTAATTGCTAATCCTGGAGGTTCACATACTTTTGCAACTCACTAATATGTAATATTGGATCATTTTCCTCAATAAATAAATAACCAAGTATAATATTTTTGTCTCATTTGTTTAACTGGGTTGTCTGTGTCTATTTTTAGGACTTGTGTGAAAATATGATGATGTTTTAGAAATATAGAAATCTAAAGGGTTCACAAACTTTCAAGCACCACTGTACACCAAGATCAGATCTGCTTTGCTATTGCTGCCAACCAACTCTGCATTAGAGGCTTTAATTGAGAAAACTACCAAGAGGAATATTAATTTGTTTATTTGTTTGGAGAGAACATAAAGCAATCTTCATCATATTCATCATTTTCATCGTCATTATTACTATCACCACCACAACAACCACCATAATCATAAACACCACCATCATAATTACCCTCTTCATCATTATAATCACCATTATAATAATCACCCCATTCTCTTCATCAACTTATTTACTGTAATGCCATTCACGACATTAGCATAATCTCATCTTCATTATCAATTACTTTAGCATCAAAATCACCAAACTCCATAGATCCATATTGAGTGCTTCAGATAAAAAAAAAACACTTAACTTTCTTTAAAATTTTTAAGAAATTCTACATAAAATAACTTAATGGTTTCTGTTAAGTATTGTGATGGATGTGTGATCTGTGACTGTTTTTTTTTTTCTTTAAAGGCACTGAGAACCAAGTTCCAATGAACCACGGAGAAGCGCAACATTTTAATTGACATTCTGACTACTTTTTCCAAGAAACTACACCTGGGTCATGACTGGATCTTGCAACAAGACCTAATCCAAAACATTTTTTAATAAATCAAGCTGATCCAAAACATACATCCAAATACACATGAAAAATGATTCCATAACCACAGAATGAAGGTTTTTATATGACCATTCCCTGACCTCAACCCAATTGCAAAGCTGTGGAGTAAGTTGAAGAGGCAAGTCAACAATAAAGAACCTAGAACCTTGGGAAATTATAGATTGAGGAAATTCAATGACCATCCCCACTGTCACGGGGAGTCGAATCGGCTCGCTATGCCCTTCCGGACTATGATATTTGCGGTGCTCTGCCAGACTATGGAGCAGCCAAAGGAGAAGCTAGGGCCCTGGATAGGATTGTTTTCAGGCGTTGGCGACTGTACTTAGGCAGGGCCCTAGCTCTCCCACATTGCGAGGTATTTTGTGTTCTAGCAACAGTGTGTTTGGTTCCGCCTTCTCTCATTCATGCCGTACACAGTGTGCTTTGTTTGTTCCGGGCTGTCGTGGAGGAAAGCTCATTAGTACGTGTTTGTTAGATGCTTTGTTTGTTCCGGTGTCCTTTGCATAAAATAAAACCATGGTGATTGAGATAGAGCCTGCACCCGTCTCCTATCTCCCCGTAAGGTCCCGCCGTTACAGAATACCCCATCAAACTAAGGAGACAGCAGATAATCGTGTATCTCTGTATCTGAGTTCGTTTACTCTGTGTCTTTGCAGGTCAAGCAACATTGTCCTGTATCTGAGTTCGTGGTAACTCATAGTTTCGTACCTGTTCACGTTAGCTTTGTTTCCAAGCACATCGGGTCTCTTAGTTCCGTACCTGAGAATGATGCTCTGACCCCCGCGCCACGGACATTTGCTCCGAGTCTGTTTCTATTAGTGTTCTTCCTTTGTTTAGAATTTGTCTTGTCCTCCGTTGTTTCTCTAGTTTCTGTTTCCAGCTTGTGTGTCTTTGTGCTTAAGTCTTTAGTTAGTTAGAATTTGTTTCTTGTATTTAAGTTCACACGTAATGTTTGCTTGTGGTGTGTGCTTTTGTTACATTTGTACCTACAGCATGTCTAGCCCTGAATGTTCCCTTGTTTTGTGCTTCCATGTGCCTTGGTGATTCTCTTTTGTATATTTGCTATAGTGTCATCTTGTGTCATGTGTTCCTCTGTAAATAAGCCTGCCTCATCTGGACTTGCATCTGTCTCTGTCTCTTTTTCCACAACCATGTGTAACAATAGCCGACTCTTTTTTATGAATACAGCTAATGGCAGTTTTAATGTTAGACCTGATATTTTTAGGGTTGTAAGGTGATTGAAATATTTAATTTAATTATGTTAATCACATTAATTAGATCACATTAGATCAAATTAATCTCATATTTTATATTGCTCTAATTGCTCTTATTATTAACAAAAATTTGCTTATTACACTCACAGTGTTCACTATAGACTAATGTTCTATGTAGTATGTGGCATGAATGTCTTGATGCATGAATGTCTTGATGCAATAATCCAGGTGAGAAAATCCCAGAAGTTGATTCAGTTCATCTGGACATAGGTTCTGTGGGAGAAACGTTTTGTCACTCATCTAAGTGACTTCTTCAGTCTCAGTTAGTTGGAAAACTTCCCCTATCTTATATACAGCACATTTGCATAACAATGGGACCGCTGACAAGTTCAATATGCAAAAAAATAAAAAATAAATAAATAAAATGTTGATCAATCCTGCACACCGGCTTGGATGAATTTTAGCCCATTCCTCTGTACAGAGCAGCTTCAATTCTGTGATGCTGGTGGGTTTCCTCACATTAACTGTTCGCTTCAGGTCCTAACACAACATTTTGATTGGATTAAGGTCAGGACTTTGACTTGGCCATTCCAAAACATTAACTTTATTATTTTTAACCATTCTTTGATAGAAAGACTTGTGTGCTTAGGGTTGTTGTGTTGCTGCATGACCCACCTTCTCTTGAGATTCAGTTCATGGACAGATGTCCTGACATTTTCCTTTAGAATTCTCTGATATGCAGTGGGGCAAAAAAGGTTTTAGTCAGAAACAGATTGTGGAAGTTCTCCTACTTAGAAATGTGGGAGACGTCTGTAATTTTCATCATAGGTACACTTCAACTATGAGAGACAAAAATACAGGAAATCACATTGTAGGATTTTTAAAGAATTTAATTGTAAATTATGGTGGAAAATAAGTATTTGGTCACCCACAAACAAGCAAGATTTCTGGCTCTCACAGACCTGTAACTTCTTCTTTAAGAAGCTCTTCTGTCCTCCACTCGTTACATATATTAATGGCACCTGTTTGACCTTGTTATTTGTATGAAAGACACCTGTTCACAGCCTTAAACAGTCAGACTCCAAACTCAACCATGGCCAAGACCAAACAGCTGTTGATGAACACCAGGAAGAAAATTGTATACCTGCACCAGGCTGGAAAGAGTGAATCTACAATATGTGTGAATAAATGAACTGTGGGAGCAACTGTAAGAAAATGGAAGACATACAAGACCATAGAAACCCTCCCTCGGTCTGGGGCCCCAAGCAAGATCTCATCCCATGGGGTCAAAATGATCATGAGAATGGTGAGCAAAAATCCCCGAACTACACGGAGGGACCTGATGAATGACCTGCAGAGAGCTGGCATCAAAGTAACAAAGGCTACCATCAGTAACACACTACGCCGAGAGGGACTCAGTGATTGTTCAGTGCCAGGCGTGTCCCCCTGCTTAAGCCAGTACATGTCCAGCCCCATCTGAAGTTTGCCAGAGAGCATATGGATGATCCAGTAGAGAACTGGGAGAATACCATGTGGTCAGATGAAATTAAAATAGAACTTTTTGGTAAAAACTCAACTGGTCATGTTTGGAGGAAGAAGAATGCTGAGTTGCATCCCAAGAAGGCCATACCTACTGTGAAGCATGTGGGTGGAAACATCATGCTTTGGGGCTATTTTTCTGCAAAGGGGACAGGACGACTGATCTGTGTTAAGGGAAGAATGAACGGGGCCATGTATCGTGAGATTTTAAGCCAAAACCTCTTTCCATCATTGAAGATGGAATGTGGCTGAGTTTTCCAGAATGATAATGATCCCAAACACACTGCTCGGCCAACGAAGGAGTGGCTCCGTAAAAAGCATTTCAAGGTCCTTGAGTGGTCTAGCCAGTCTCCAGACATCAGCCCCATAGAAGATTTGTGGAGTGAGTTGAAAGTCGGTGTTGCACAGCTACAGCCCAAAAACATCACTGCTCTAGAGGAGATCTTCATGGAGATCTTCAATGGACCAAAATACCAGCTACAGTGTGTGCAAACCTGGTGAAGACTTACAGGAAACGTTTGACCTCTGTCATTGCCAACAAAGGTTATGTTACAAAGTATTGAGTTGAACTTCTGTTATTGACCAAATACTCCTTATTTTCCACCTTAATTTACAATTAAATTATTTAAAAATCCTACAATGTGCTTTCCTGGATTTGTTTTTCTCATTTTGTCTCTCATAGTTGGTGTACCTACGATGAAAATTACAGACACCTCTCATCTTTTGGAGAACTTGCACAATCAGTGGCTGACAAAATACTTTATTGCCCTACTGAAATTCAAAATTCATTGTTTCATCAATGATGGCAAGCCGTCCTGGCCCAGCAGCAAAACAGGCCCAAACCATGATACTACCACCACCATGTTTCACAGATGGGATAAGGTTCTTATGCTGGAATGCAGTCTCTTCCTTTTTCCAAACATAACACTTTTCTTTTAAACCAAAAAGTTATATTTTAATCTTAACATTAACATGAGATGGTTTTGTAACCTTTTCCAGCCTGATGAGCATCAACAACTCTTCCTCTGACGTCCTCAGAAATCTCCTCTGTTCATGCCATGATACAATTCATGTGTTGTGAAGAACAGTCTTAGGTCCCTGTCCTTTGAATAAAATCACGTGCATCTGACTCTAATTTCACTTTCAAATTAACTGCTAGTCCTAGAGGTTCATATACTTTTGTCACTCACTAATATGTAATATTGGATCATTTCCTCCCTAAATAAATGACCAAGTATAATATTTTTGTCTCATTTGTTTAACTGGGTTTTCTTTATCTACTTTTAGGACTTGTGTGAAAATATGATGATGTTTTAGGTCATATTTATGCAGAAATATAGAAAATTCTAAAAGATCCACAAACTTTCAAGCACCTCTGTAGAACTCTTACAGACATTAACAGTAATGAGCCCCTGAAACAGTATACTGGTAGTGTGTAGAAGAAAAAGATGATAGATTTGTTATGGTTTGTCATATTTAAAGACTGAGGAACCTGAAAATAAGATGAACGTGAAAATAAAAGAAAAATGGATGTTAGGAGAGCAGTTAGCTCCAGATGGAAGGGAAGAGAACAAAATATCAATAGATGAACAGAACAAAAGAAAGAACGGGTCTGCAGATATTGCAGGACCCGAGGCTTGAACACCAGGTCTCTAGCTTCAGATACGAGCGTTCTAAGCATGCAGCACTGGGGTGCTGGGGCTTAAATATACAAAGAAACAAAAAGGCAATATTTATTTGCAGAGTGATGTGACTAGGAGAGTGAGTGAGAGCAGGGGAGAAAAAAAACGGCAGACAAAAGCGCCGGATAAAGCAAACTCAAACTTAGGTCAAATGCCATTAAGGAAACGAAAGGAAGCGGGGGTTTTTAAACAAATAAAGCACGGAGCGCAAACAGTGGAGTCCGCTCGCCGCTCATAAGACCGTGTGCAGTGAAGAGGTAGAAGAGTGTACTAGAGGAGCGGGGAGAGACAGGTATGAAGTGATGGAAACAGTTTTCCCAAGCCTAGCGGCTAAGCCCTAACCACCTTACCTCTAGCCTTGGAGCTCTACTCGGCCCACCTTCTATGTAAGGCGGGTCGTACCAGTTTTCCCTCCAGGGCGGATGAGAAGAAACTGAGAGATGGGTGAGGTCTCAGAGACAGTATGGCCAGGTAGAAAATATCGACTAGGGAAGAGGTGGGTGGGAGAAAAACCAGCTCGATGTCCACTTCCTCATTAAGAGGAAGATAAAGGTACATGAGCGGTGGCTTGTTAAAGCCACTCATCTCCGCCACGGCACGGAACTCAGCTACGTACTCAGATACTTCCCTGAATATAAAAAAAATATTAAAAATGCTGGGTGGCTCCAGGGCAAGAATGAGTGGCTGGGGGTCCAGGTAAGTAGTGGGCACATTAAGGGCTACCTTAACCCCAGATGGACAATGGCGCTTGTGGCGGCAAGGGCTGGGCAGCTTAGGAGGGTTGGGATGGAACACCGGATTCATGACTCGGCCGTAGTCAATGGACGGCCCCCCAAAAGTCAGCCGGGACCCTGGTAAAGAGACCTGCCGAGTATGGCGACTGGGAACCTAAAAACTGGAGGTCCAGGAGTTAACGCTGGGTCCTGTTTCTGGTCGCACCCCTACTGTTATGGTTCGCCATATTTAAAGGCTGATGAACTGTGATAATAAAAGAAAAAAGGGATTTTAGGACCCAAGTGCAGTTAGCTCCAGATGGAAGGGATGATCAAAAATAAATAAATAAAAGAACAAAAGAAAGAATGGGTCTGCAGATATTGCAGGACCTGAGGAGCGAACACCAGTTCTCTAGCTTCAGAGACAAGTGTTCTAAGCACACACCACTGTGGCTCTGAGGCTTAAATACACAAAATAAAAGATAAGGCAACGCTCTCACTCATACTGTGCATGCACAGAGCGATGAAACTAGGAGAGCAAGAGAGAGCGGGGGAGAAAAAACAGTAGTCAAAAGCACCGCTTAAAGCGGACTCAAACTCAAGTCAAACGCCACTAAGCAAACAAAAGGAAGCGGAGGTTTTTAAACAAATAAAGCACGGAGCACAAACAGTGGTCCGCGCATGCGCAGGACGGACGTGGGTACTACAGAACCAAAATTCGCTCGCAAGACCTCAGCTGTGCCGAGAAATGCAGAGGTGCGCAGAGGGTGCACGTGCGCATTGCAGAGGCTACTCTAGGAGAGCAGACTCGAAGTGCGGGGAGAGACAGGTAGGAAGTGATGGAAAAAGCTTTCCCTAGCCTAGCGGCTAAGCGCTAACCACCTTACCTTACCAGCTCATCTCGGCCCACCTTCTATGCAAGGCAGGTCGTACCAGTTTCCCCTACTGGGGAGAACGCGAATGTACAGAAAGACAGGTGAGGTCTCAAAGACAACGCCAACATTCACGAAAAATGGAGCACGAAGCAAAGCGATGTGAAGCGGTGCGAGGGTGCAACACCTGTCAGTGCCAAAGCGAGCTCTTAAATAGTGTCATTGACAGGTGAGGCCACTAATATCACAATCACAACAATTAACCAGTGCATGTGCAATTGTATTGCTTGTGAGGATCCCCTAAGATAGCTGATCCAATACTGGCCTCTAGCGTTAGCCTAGCGGAATCTCCACAGTGCTGAGGGGGTTGTAACAAGATTGCCTGAAGCTTTTAGAACAGGACAATGCTATTGTCCGACCTCTGTACCACAGATTATACTCAGGGGAGGCTACTCCTAGTCTGTACAGCTTACCTAAGATACATAAACCGGATGTGCCATTACGACCCATTGTGTGTATGATCAACTCAGTGACCTACAACATCTCTGAAGTTTCTGGCATCGATCCTCAACCCATTGGTAAGCAACACGGATCATAACATTCAGAACACCATGGATTTCGTGGATAAGGTGAGGGACGTCATTATGGAGATTACGGATGAAACAATGATGACGTTGTATGATGTTACATCTCTTTTCATGTGCATTCCAGTTGCTGAGGCATTAGAGGCAGTCTGAATGAAAGTACAGGATGGCCCCACTCTCAGCAGTAGGTCCACCTGTAACACCGGCCATATATTTCATATATTTTACTATAGGCAAAAGCATGGGTGCACCATGGGTTCCCCAGTTTCACCCATCTTGGCCAAGCTGTATATGGAAAAAGTGGAAAAGGCAGATCCTATTCAGGGACACCACCCAGCCATTGGTTCAGCTATGTGGATGACATCTGGGTTAAAATGTACTCCCATGAAGTATCACATTTCACCGATCATATCAACTCAGTGGACGAACACATTAAGTTCACCAGGGAGGATATGAAGAATGACAGGTTAGCCTTCTTGGATTGTGAAGTTGACTTGGAGATGGGGGACAATTGAAAGTTGATGTTTACCGTAAGCCAACACATACGGATCAGTACTTAAGTAGAACAACAATGGCAGTCTAAGCGTAAACCAGTGGTGATTCCATATGTGGCAGGAACATTGGAACAATTGAGAAGCATATTTTCGAAACACTGTGTCTCTGTGGCTTTCAGACCCCAAAACACGTATCATCATACAAATCAAAGAAGCGCATCTCTTCCAGATGGCTTTGCAGCATGTCCAGGTCCTGCAACAGAACAGGAGAATAGTGTGAAAGGCAGTAAAACAGTAAAAAAAATAAAAAAAAAAAAAAAAAAAGAAGGAGAAAACAGAAAAGAATGGAGAAAAGAAATAAGAGAAAGTGGTGTCATACATATGAATTTAGTTAACAATGCTTTGTCACTCATTTTCAGAACAGTTCCCACATTAAAGCATAGATGAGGTCTGACTGGCAACAGGTTTTAAAGGATATTGGTGAAGTTTATTCATTAAGCACTGAGGGGTTATAATAAATCATTTAAAGTGAAAACAGTTAGATGACAGTTCCTGTTTTATTGTTGCAGTACCAGTTTACTCCTGGCTTATGACAACCATTCAGTTTTACCCCCACTTATCCTGGTCAGGATCATGGGGGAGGGTCTGAAGCCTAACCGAGAATACATTGAATGCAGGCAGAGAAACTGGGTTTCCAGCAGCTGGTTATTACCAATGAGCCACCATAAGTGCTAAACTAAAAAGCAAAAATCCTGACTCGATTCTGCATCCAAGGCTGAACTGATAGAGGGGAAACTGTGGCATAGTCATAGAAAGTTTAATGCAGGTTACAGGAGGAATGTGTCACAGCATACAATGTCAAATCAAGTCAAGTCAGATTTATTTATAAAGCGCTTTTTACAATGGAGCATTGTCTCAAAGCAACTTTACAAGTTTAGATTATCTCCTAATAACTACGTCCAATCCCAAATTGAGCAAGCCTAGGGCGACAGTGGCAAGGAAAACTCCCTAGATCTAGGAAGGAAACCTTGGGAGGACCAAGACTCAAAAAAGGACCCAACCCCTTGGGCGGCGTAGATGATAAATCTAGAGCGAAAATAAAGTCATGGAGTCAAAGCTCGAATAAAATGTGAAGTATTGCACATCGACATTAAGTGGCACGGGTATGATGGGGCTTGGAGCTGGATGACGGAAGCAGATTGCGTGGAGCTTCCCGCAGATGAACATAATGTGTGGGGCTGGAACTGCGGAACACAGTCGGAGAGGAAACAGAAAAGTAATCAGTTATGATTAAGAAGCACAGTGTCCATTAACAATCACTGATGCCATGTCAATCACTGATTGCCAAGTGTAGCATGAGACCCCGGCAGAATGAGCTATTAGCAGCATAGCTAGAAAGAGAGAACTGGTAGGAAACACAGCCAAGAGGGATCACATGAGACATTGGCAACCCCACGGGAGGCAGAAGACAGCAACCCAACGTCTCTGATCACCATAAGACTCTTTGACTATGAACCCCCAGCTCTGCCCTTATTCTAAGGCAATGTATGGCGCTCTGCTGAGTATGAGGCTCCTGTCCCTGCAGACAAGTCAAGTCTCCTATGTCTTGACAACAATGAGCTCATCACTTTTAGCAGAGGATAATGGAACAATAAAAAAGGTCATCTGGTTTGATCAGTCCCCTTGACTTATACATCGCATGGACAGCCAGATACACGTGCACCATTTTCCTGGGGAAATAGTGGCACCAAGATGTACTGTGGAAAGAGGACAACCCAGTAGAGGAAATCTGTTGCTCTGGACAATGTTCTGCTGGGAAACCCTTGCTCCAGGCATTACGTTTGACACATGGCAATCACATAAACATCTTTGCAAATAAGGTGCTTTCTATTATTGCAGTACACGGCAGAGTTTGGTTAAAAAAGTATGCATAGCAACAGATGATTCATTCATTTATTCATTCATTCATTCATTCATTCATTTTTTTATCTGCTTAGTCCTTGTCAAGGTTGCAGGTAAGCCTAGACACGACCCTAGACAGGACGCCAATCCATCGTTGGTTACATACATGCTCTCTCTCACACACACACACACACACACACGCACACACACAAGGCACTTTAGAAGAACCAATTAACCTAACAAGCATGGATGGAATGTGGGAGGAAGCCAGATAACCCGGAGTAAACTCACATGGACATGGAGATCCAAACTTCACACAGGTGAAGTCCAAGCTCGGGATCAAACCACGGACACTGGAACTGTGAGGTGATCGCGCTAACTGCTGTGCCGCAGTGCCACCTAGCAAACAGATCAGTAATACCTAATAAAATTGAGATAAATTGTACTTATACATAGGAATGTGCAACAAAATGTTTTGCATTGCTTAAAAATGAAGTTTTCTAGCCTCAGAAGGGTCAGTCTTAGAGCACTTTTCAATCAAAAGACAAAGAGGAATACAATACGGCAATCTGGAAAAGGGCACTGGAGATGCCAAATGGGAAAACAAACACCACAATCATAGAACACTTCAGTAAAAATAATTCCCGTTGTATTTGGAAAGGTATTAAGAAAATGGCTGACTACAAAAAAACCCATAAAACTCGAGAAGCACTAATACCTTTCAGATACTCTAAATCAGTTTTGTGTCGACTTTGCTAAACAGAATGGCAGAAACAACACTTCTTTAGGTAACTTCAGAAAAAAAAAAATCTGCGAATGTGGCAGGTCCAGATGGAGTCCCAGGTGGTGAGGGTAATATGCAGACCAACTATTCAGCTGATCACCAGAATATTTAACCATTCACTACATCTAGCCACTGACCGCATGTCTGACATCCAACCCATTGTTCCCTTGCCCAAATAATTATTGGTTGGATGGTTACTTTAACCCCCATAATCATGAAGTGCTTTGTGAGGATGATATTGGACATACCTTAAACACCACTTTGTAAAGATGTAGACCATATGGTGTTTATGTAGCGTGCATTGTGTATACTTAGTATATGCTGTACTTTTCTTCTTTTTCCTTTTTTCCTTTTTCCTTATCTCATGTTATGTCATCTTATCTTATCTTATAGTAAAGCATAGTAAGGAACAGCTAAGCCTTAATTATTGCGTTCAGTTGAATTTTATGAAATGGGGATTGTCACAAATATCTCATAGAAAAAAACAAGAAACAAAAATCATGTTTTGAGCCCTTTTCCAAGAATTTGAGCACCACTAGCACACATTTTTCCCCAGAGACAAGTTACACCATTTAATTCCTTCTGTTTTTCATGTCCTTCTGAGTCACTTGTGCAGTCAGTGTTTTGGCCCAAATTATTTATTTTTACAACTGTGGTGCAACTTGGGAACTGATCTCTCAAGTAGTAAGAAGTTTCTCTGAACAATAGTAAACTACCTCTCATCTTTTGGCCATATTTGTGGCTCTCTTTCCACATGGTAGAGTCTTTCAGAGAATAAGACAGTGTTTATCACATCTAAACTTCGCACCTAAATGGGATGTCTAAAACCCTCAAATCCCAAAACGTGGCTGGAGCAAATCCTTCTGAAGAAATGAAGATGTTGTTGTAAGTTCCATTTAAGTGGTGAATGTCTTCAGAATCCAGGAATTTCTTTTAGGCTACATGTAGTTTTTTGGACCTGGACTTCATCATAAAGAGGTACTGTGGTAGCTTAGCAGGTACTGGACTATTGACCAGAGTCCAGGGTTCAAACCCCACCTCTGTCAAGCTGCTACTGTTGGGTCCTTGAGCAAGATTCTTAGTCCAAAATTGCTTGGATTGTAACAGTTGTAATGGATAAGGAAGTCTGCTAAATGTAGAAGTAATATTCATGTTCTCAGTAACTTATTTAATGAGTGAATCCTGGAACACTGATGCAACACACTGTTATACAATCACAATCTCATATAGATCTACCATGACTATCTCCAAAAATCAAAATAATTCATATCATCTCTGTCAGTGCAGATTTATTACTGAATAGAATGCTACCAGAGAGTGACCTAGCATGTACATGGGAAGGATTTGTTTGTTTCATGGCTGCTGAGCAAAAACGGCTCTTCCATTTAGGTGGCAAGCATTCTTTCTCCTGCTTCTTGGGTGGCAATATATTTTGGATTATTAGACAGCATGCAACAGTTCTCTTCTATTCATTTTCCAATCAATTGAATTATTAAACAACAAACCATAATTTAGGCTCAAATTCCTCAGCAGTTCTTTAAATGGTTAATAATACTAGGCATAACACTAACTCTGAAAAATTCATAGACTCTTTTATTGCTCTAGTGGATTCTTTGCAACCTCAAAGTTGCTTTCTAGTTGGGACTTGTTTCCTAATATTATATACAGAACCTTTGGGGGGCACTATAACTCATTTGGGGTTATATGGCCCACAAATACCCCCATGACGCTGATCCTGATTACCACTAAGAAAAGGGCAGGGGTCAGCAATACAGCACAGAACTAAATAAGAACCATGTGTGAGAGAGAAAGGTTGAACGTGTCTGACTGCATGGAGGAGAAAACTGCCATTGAGATAGATACCTTACGTACTGGCCTGTTAACTCTAGTAAAGAATAGGGGTTTCTGACCAGGTTCATATTTCCTAGTGGAGGATAAAGCATTAGATAGGCCTCAGCTGTCTAAGCACTGATCTCTATCATTAATCACTAGGATTGAGCAAAAACTATACAACATTCTCTGATGAGACAACAACATTTTTGCACATGAAATGTATTTTGTTAATGATGGTCCCGATAGTACATGGCTTTTAGCAATTGTATTTACCTCAATAGCTAATAATATAAGTGACAGTATGGACAAAATCCCTGTGAACACAAATATATGTACCTCTAATGATCTGCCTTTTGTCTATGTATACATACACTTACTGAGCACATTATTAGGAGCTCTGTATTAACACTGGGTAGGTGGTCACACCATTACACTGCATCCACCAGGCTGGACTATTGGCACAAGGCAGGGTGGGTTCATGGATTCATTAGATAATTCCATGAATGAGTAGGTGTACGTGCGTTCCTTGAATCTGTTTATACATACGCTATTGAGTAAATGTTTTTGACACCAAACAGTTTCACAGAATTTGTGGTTATTTTAAGTGTTCTGCACTAATGTATTAATGGGAAACATCTCATTTTAGATAGACAAGCCTTCTTTTAAAAAAAAAACGAAAAACGTCAGGACTTTGTGAGCATATAACAATCTAACATTGACATCCTGTGCAGATTGATCTACATGATTACCTAAAACAGAAGCAACTGTGCAGAGGTAATAACGCTGAGTGAGGAACAAGCATCCTAATAAGGAAAGACTGTGGTAGATTGTAGCAGTTTAACCTTAAAATCTTACATCATTTCAAGAGTGAGTGCAGCAACAAGATATAATCCTGTACGAACAAGGTATTTCCAGATGTACTGTCCAAGCTCTTTTACAAAAGCACAAATAAAATAGAATAAAGTTGAGGGGAGAAATGCAGTGGTCAGCCATGGAAACTTGAAGTACCTCAGGCTTACTTCTCTTTGAAACTGGAAAATGTCCAGCACTGCTCTTAGCTCAAAACTAGCAAAAAACACTTGGACCTGGGTAAACCCATCTCCAGTCCAGAGAAATCTTTTCAAAAGTGGCCTTCATGGAAGAGTTGTGACTAAAAATGGCCAAGGCTCAGAATAAAAAACAAAGCCAAGTGACTCACCTATGCACAAAACACAAGGACTGGGATGGAGTACAATGGCAGCATTTGCTCTGGACTGATGAGGCAAAATATGACATTTCTGGCAGTAACAGAAGGCAGACTGTCCACCAAAGGGCTAAAGAGTGCTGCATGGATCAGTGTCAGCATTCTACAGTAAAGCACACTGGAGGTTCCCAGAAAGACTGGGGCTGTATTTCTGCAAAAGGAGTTTGTAATTCGGTCAAAACTAATGCCCAAAAGAGGAACATACCGAAATCGGTCGTTCCCAGTTTTCTAACGTCGCGAGACCTAGGTCTGTCCTAAGGTCACCCTCTCCCTTGTCAGCTAAAAAGGCTTTTGTTTCCAAAGTGGTTCACAAGGGCTCCGTATCTGAGCACACTGCATCACTTAGCTCCGTAGATGAGCAGTTAGTGCCCAGTATTCGAGCATGTTAGCTCCGGATTTGAACATGCTAGCTCCGTATTTGAACATGCTAGCTCCAAATCTGAGCAAGTCATGCCTGTTAGCTCTGTAGATGAGCCGTTAGCGCCCCGAAGCTCAGTAAGTACCTGAGCCGATATCCGACTTTGCCAGCATATTGCGGAGGATTATTAGGATTGCTCATCTTTGCCTGCATGTCACGGTCCGTCTTTACTTTGCTCGCTTTGGACCTTATGTATTGCGGTAAGCTTGCTTTTGTTTAGTCACGGTCCGTTGGATCATGTTGACTTTGCTTTTGTTAAATAAATCCTTTGTTGTTTACAGTTTACCTGTGCTCATCTCCTCACCTCCCATAAACCCCCCATGTCACACATATAACCCATCAAAACAGGAGGTCATGTCTCTCACTTTAAAAATGACTAGACAGTCAGATCAAATAGTGCCACATACAGTTTTGTTGTCTAAAAAATCATTTTTTGATGAGGTACTTTTATCTGACTAAATTTACTTCAATAAAGTTTGGCTTTTGTCATTGTTTCAGTAAGAATAACCTAATTTACCAATTTTTATAACCCTCTTTAATCATTTTTTACCAGGGGTGACAATAATAATGGAGGGGACTGTATTAGTTATCTAAACCGAATTATATATATATATATATATACAGTGGTGCTTGAAAGTTTGTGAACCCTTTAGAATTTTCTAGATTTCTGCATAAATATGACCTAAAACTCCTAAAAGTAGATGAAGAGAACCCAGTTAAACAAATGAGACAAAAATATTATACTTGGTCATTTATTTATTGAGGAAAATCATCCAATATTCCATATTAGTGAGTGGAAAAAGTATGTGAACCTTTGCTTTCAATATCTGGCGTGACCCCCCTGTGCAGCAATAACTGCAACTAAACATTTTCTGTAACTCTTGATCAGTCCTGCACACCGGCTTGGAGGAATTTCAGCCCATTCCTCCGTACAGAACAGCTTCAACTCTGGGATGTTGCTGGGTTTCCTCACATTAACTGCTCGCTTCAGGTCCTTCCACAACATTTCGATTGGATTAATTTCAGGACTTTGTTGACTTGGCCATTCCAAAACATTAACTTTATTCTTCTTTAAATATTCTTTGGTAGAACGACTTGTGTGCTTAGGGTCGTTGTCTTGCTGCATGACCCACCTTCACTTGAGATTCAGTTCATGGACAGATGTCCTGACATTTTCCTTTAGAATTCTCTGATATAATTCAGAATTCATTGTTCCATCAATGATGTCAAACCGTCCTGGCCCAGATGCAGTAAAACAGACCCAAACCATGATACTGCCACCATCATGTTTCACAGATCGGATGAGGTTCTTGTGCTGGAATGCAGTGTTTTCCTTTCCCCAAACATTACGCTTTTCTTTTAAACTAAAAAGTTCTATTTTGGTCTCATCAGTCCACAAAACAATCTTCCAATAGCCTTCTGACCTGTCCACGTGACCTTTATCAAACTGCAGACAAGCAGCAATGTTCTTTTTGGAGAGCAGTGGCTTTCTCCTTGCAACCCTGCCATGCACACCATTGTTGTTCAGTGTTCTTCTGATGGTGGACTCATGAACATTAACATTAGCCAATGTGAGAGAAGCCTTCAGCTGCTTAAATGTTACCCTGGGGTCCTTTGTGACCTCACCAACTATTAGACGCCTTGCTCTTGGAGTGATCTTTGTTGGTTGAACGCTCCTAGGGAGGGTAACAATAGTCTTGGCTTTCCTCCATTTGTACACAATATGTCTGACTGTGGATTGGTGGAATCCAAACTCTTTACAGATGGTTTTGTAATAACTTTTTCTGAGATCCTCAGAAATCTCCTTTGTTCGTGCCATGATACACTCCCACAAACGTGTGTTGTGATGAGCAGACGTTGATAGATCCCTGTTCTTTAAGTAAAACAGGGTGCCCACTCACCATTGATTGTAATCCCTTTGATTGAAAACACCTGACTCTAATATCACCTTCAAATGAACTGCTAATCCTAGAGCTTCACATACTTTTGCCACTCACTAATGTGTAATATTGGATGATTTTCCTCAATAAATAAATGACCAAGAATAATATTTTTGTCTCATTTGTTTAACTGGGTTCTCTTAATCTACTTTTAGGACTTGTGTGAAAATCTGATGATGTTTTAGGTCATATTTATGCAGAAATCTAGAATCTAAAATCTAAAATTCTAAAGGGTTCACAAACTTTCAAGCACTACTGTGTGTGTGTGTGTGCATATATATATATATATATATATATATATATATATATATATATATATATATATATATATATATATATATATATATTGACACACACACACACACACACCAACACATAGCACACACACACACACACACAATTACACAAATATAGTCGTAGTATGAAAAAGTTTGGGCACCCCTGATAATTTTCATGATTTTCTTTATAAATCAATTGGTTTTTGTCCAGCTCCCAGCAATTTCAGGTAAATATATCATATAGCAGATGAACACCGTGATATTTGAGAAGTGAAATTAAGTTTATAGGTTTTACAGAAAGTGTGCAGTAATTATTCAAACAAAATTAGGCAGGTGCATAAATTTGGGCACCCTTGTCATTTGAATACCTTTAGCACTAATTATTGGAACACAAAATATGTTTTGTAAGCTCACTGACCCTTGATCTACATACACAAGTGAGTCCAACTATGATAAAGGGTTAAGGTGGCCAATTGGAAGTTTTTCTCCTCTTTGCATCTTCTCTGAAGAGTGGCAATATGGGAGCCTCAAAACAACTCTCAAATGGCCTGAAAACAAAGGTTGTTCAACATCATGGTTCAGGGAAAGGGAAAAGCTCTCTCAGAGATTTCAGCTGTCAGTTTCCACTGTGAGGAACATAGTGAGGCAATGGAAGACCACAGGCACAGTTCTAGTTAAGGAACTCCCGAAGTGGCAGACCAAGAAAAATCTCAGATAGCAGAGGCGAAGGATGGAGTGTGAGAACAGTCATAGTCAAGCCAAAGACCACCTCCAAAGACCTACAACCTCATCCTTGCCTTGCAGATGGTGTCACTGTTTCATTCGTTCAAGCTATAACAGCGCTAACCCTCCTTCTCCCCCTATTGAGTCCTTGCTCGTTTATATCTTCCCTCCGTTACCCACTCAACAGTCATGACCCTTCCCTATTAACCCACCTCTATTTAAGGACAATCCCTAAAATACCCTCGTATTCCTATTAAGAAGCGAGCCAATAAAGCCACCAACATCTTCACTCAATTCCACTTCATCCTCAATTCAAACTTAACAACTAATTTCCCCCAACTTAACTATAAACTGGCTGTAATCCTACTTCCCAAACTAGCCTACATTTTATACACTTACCATACAACTAAACATCCCTAACACAAATAGCAAAATATCTTCATAAACAAAACAAAATTTTTGGCAAAGGAGAGGCTGTATCGGGAGTAATGCAGAAGAAGCATTCCTTTTCTGCAGGGACACGCCACAAACAGAGTCACTTGAAGGTGTGCTACAGCACATTTGGACAATCCAGCTTCATTTTGGAATAAAGTGCTGTGTAACTGATGAAACTAAAATTGAGTTATTTGGACATAACAAGGAGCGGAAAAGGAACACAGCATCCCAAGACAAACACTTGCTACCCACAGTAAAATTTGGTGGCGGTTCCATAATGCCCGCGGGACTGTGTGGCCAGTGCAGGTACTAGGAATCTTGTTAAAATTGAGGGTCGCATGGATTCCAGTTAATATCTCCAGATTCTTAAGAACAATGTTCAAGAATCAGTGACAAAGTTGCACCGAGGCCAACGACCCCAAACCCTGCTCATAATCTACTAAGGCATTCATGCAGAGGAACCAGTACAACGTTCTGGAATGGCCATCTCAGTCCCCAGACATGAATATTACTGAAAATGTGGGCTGTCCATGCTTGGAAACCATCAAAGATGACTGAACTGGAGATGTTTCTAAAGAAGAATGGTCCAAAGCACCTTCAACCAGAATCCAGACTGGAAGCTGTAGGAAGCGTTTAGCGGCTGTTATTTCTACAAAATGAGGATCTACTAAATATTGATGTAATTTTTCTGCTGGGGTGCCCAAATTTATGCACCTGCCTAATTTTGTTTGAATAATTACTGCACACTTTCTGTAAATCCCTATAAAAACTTCATTCAATTCAAATATCACTGTGTTCATCTGCTATATGATATATTTAACTCAAGTTGCTGATCTGAACAACCAATGATTTCTAAACTAAAATCATGAAAATTATCAGGGGTGCCCAAACTTTTTCATACGACTGTATATATGAAAATGATCCCAGACCAATAGGTTGGACACCTGTGCAACAGTACCATAATACTAGATTTTAAGCTATTGGCCAAACGAGTTGCAAAATAGAAAAACATGTTTTTGCATATGGCCAAAAAATAAAAAAAATTATAATAATAATACAATGCTGTCAAAACACGTCACTAAGTTTTGGTCAACAAAATATGGAATGTTATCCCCTTAAAAATATGCCAGACTGTAGCTCTCTACAGACTCTAGCTAAGTTTTGCAGGAACTCCAAAGTCCAAAGACTTTCTCAAGACTGGAATCCCTAGGAAAGAGTAGTCTTAACCAAGTATTAGAGAAAAAAATCACACATGTGACTGATTTTTTATCTGGGGAGCTGACAATAAAATGAAAACAATGGAGACACTGTATAGCCTCCACATGGCTCTGCTGATTTATTTACTTCTTCTGTTGTATAATCATGCATTGCCAAAAAGCCATGTTTATAATGCTTTCAATATGGTGTTGAGAGACATCTCTTCAAAGACCTTCTGTGATGTTATTCTGCCCCTTTCCTAATCAGGACAAATCTCATGATATAAATATGTATGGAGCCTTGTAGGCTTGGTAAAAATGCTCCTGCAGTTGAGAACCATGCTTTCTGGTATGACACCAATTCAAAATAGCATTTAAAATTGATACACTATTGATTTTGGCCTGTAGCGAAAACAAGGAGATGTGTATAAATGCATATATGACATTTCATTCCAGTTTCTTCCAAATAGATCATCCAAGTACAGTGTACTGACCAGCTGCCAGAGAATAACAAACCGTTATTTGCACCATTTGGGGCTGATGTATGTAATGTAAGAGTGTTTCTAGTAACATTCCATCAGACGCAGTCACGCTTCAGGACATCGCATAAACTGAAACTTTTAAACAAATCGCAAGTGAATTAAAAGCTCCAACCTGCCAGGTTTAATATGGCTCAGCCTCCACTCATGTGTCCATGTTGTGCAAGCTTGTTTTCTTTAATTTGTCTGTTTGTTTAGTATCCCTTTTAGGAGCATGTTTGCTTTTGATATACAGCTATCAGCAGTTGGCCAGCCATTAAACTGGCCTATTCTTTTACTGCTTTCTCTCTGCTCCATATGCTTCTCATTTCAGAGTTCCTGAGCAGCTGCTCATTATGTCAAGAAGCTACTACAACCCTGCCCTTCACCATATATATTACAGGACAGAGATATCGTTGTCCATACAGTAGCTATTACAGAATCCATGTAACTGAACTAACAATCAGAATCCACAATCGAACATTAGCACAAAAAGAGAAAAGGCATACTTAATATTAATCCTGACCCTTGGGAATCTTGTTTCAGAGCAATGGTTAGCTCTCTTATTTGGAGTACTCACTTACTCCACTGGAAACCTCATTCCAGAATGCACAAGTTGGCTTCCAGAAAGAAAAGCTGTTGTATTAGGAGTGGACAATTGTAACGATGATGCAAGCCTTCAGCTTGAATCCATCTGGTTTAGCTCCCCCTGCTTTCTCCTTCCAACCCAGCAGGTGGGGCTGTAGCCACCTGCTGGTCGGTCCTCTATATATACCCCGCTTCCTGTGCACTTCCTTGTCTGGCTTCTTCACATTCTGGTTTGTCTATTCTTCTTAGCCTTGTCTTTTCCCTTTGTGCCTTAGTGTCTGTTCCTCTGTGTCCTTGGTATTTAATAGTTGTCGTAGCTTTGTTTGTCACATGTTAGCCTATTGTTTTGTTAGCATTTCCTTTGTTTGTTAGCCTGTTAGCTTGTTCCATGTGTTAGTATTTCTGATTGTTATTAGTTTATGTCTGTTTGGTTTGTATGCTTGTTTCACCATGTTCACTGTAATTAAACCCTCTCCGCCTCCCGTGTCCTCCCTTGCCTAAAGCGTGACAACAATTGAGAAATGAATTCTTCAAATTATTCATGCCTACAAATAAACATGGACATAATTTGTAGGGCAGTAAGGGCATTTAAAAAATGCATAGTGTCAAGATTTAAGTTTTCTTGACTAAAACAACTGTGTTGTTAACACAATATTTTATTTTAGTTTATTTTAAACTCACTAAGCCAGGCCAGTTTGGAGTGGAACAGTATGGTTGTTTACAGATGTTTAGCTAAGCAGCAGCCCTTAGGAGCAGGAAATAAAGCTGACCAAACTGAGGTCAGGCTTGGTTATGGCAAAAGAAGAACCTTTTTATGTTTAAAAAGTGAGATCTTTATGAGCATGAGAGGGGTATGTGTTAAGTCATCTCTTTATGAGGTTACCAACATGACAGGAAATCATGAAGGACAGTGAAACCATTATATTTGCTGGGTCATCTGAAAAACTAACAGAAAAATTACATTATTGTGTTTACGGAGGTTAATGTTTAGTTACAGGCAAAACATTAAACCTTATAACTACAGAGTTTACTGGAATGCCATTTTAAAGATGTGTGCTTGTGCATCAGATATACCCACTCCAGATGGTGGGAAAACTCAATATGTGTACTGGAAATCACTCCCTAAGAAAACAAATGGCGCTTAGTTTTATGAGATGAAAGCAAGAAGGAAGACATAAGAATACAAAGTAACTGCTCCTTTCTCCTTTTAAGACTAATTACCTTCACTTACAATATCCGGTTTGAAGGAAAGAATATGTGAGTGGATTACATGATGTGCTAAGATGACCTACGGAAGATAGTCACAGAACGTAAAAGCAGTGCTGCTTTGCTTATTTTGTAACACAAAGCTCCAAGGATTCTGTAATGAGATCAGTACTGAACTAGAGAAATCTGTTATGAATTTTTTCATAAACATGTTGAGCCTGTATATCAAAAGCCAGCCAGAAAACTCCCAACAGGCATGCTAAAGTTATTGTTTAAGATCTAGCAGAATTTTCAGTTGGACCAATTAATATTTACTACTGTGACATTTTTGCCTCTTGACATTGTGTGACTATTTACAGTGCATCTTACCTCTGCAACCCTCATGAAGATGAGATTACTTCTACTATGCCGAGCCTTGTGCCTCTCCAATTAGTCTCACAAGCTCCTACTTATATGAAGATCCAACCCTAGCATCCTTAGGGTCACAGGCTCTAGCCCAATCCAGATCTTTCTCTTGCCATCAAGTCTCGCTGCCCCATACTCCATCCTAACCCTATAGAGTGCATAGAGAAAATCATCACAGCCTCTCAAAATCCTTGTCGTTTGTCACAATAGACCCTGAGAATTTAATTAAATTAATTCTAACTTGTTTTCCAGCTGCGTTTATACATTATAACCCTCAACATCATAGTGAAAAATAACATTTCAAAGATTGTGATCAATTAGTAAAATACCTGGTTTGGATAAGTGATCAGTGTTGGACAATAAAGAGAGTTCTATTCAAAATGCATAAATGATTTTCATCATTTATGTATTTTCAGAACTGTTGTCTATATTCTCATTACTTGAATGTTGTAATTCAAATTTTGACTAGGATTTGACTAGGAACACTTGTACACATCCATGCAATTATATAATCAGCCAATCATGTAGCTGCAGTGCACTGCATTAAATCACACATTTATGGGCCAGCATAAATCAGGGAATATTCACATCTCCTGGTATTTTCATGCACTACAGTCTCTAAAATCTACTCAGAATAGTACAATGAAGACAAAACATCAAGTATGCAGCAGTGCTGTGAATGGAAATGATGAGATGTTGATGAGATAGTGAGAATGTTGATGAGAGAGGTCACCGAAGAATGGCCAAACTGGTATGAGCAGACATAAAAGCTATAAGTGGAAAGCTAAAAGAGGAAAATAAGAATGATGGCATAATGTGCTAAGTTTCACACACGTGATGTGATCGATCACATATTTACACGCTGCCTAGTTTCAGACCGTATCAGTCCTTTGCATCTTGTTGCAGTCCAGGATCAACTAAACAAACCATGTGTATGTATCAAAAGAACAATAATAGTATGTACATATTGATTAATGCATTGAAATTCACAAAATCACAAAATGGAGTTAAACTATGCACTATATTCATTCAGGTCTGTGTGAGCTGCCATGCACTATGTATGTGCTGCTACATCTCCCAGATCAGAAAGAGAGAGAGAGAGAGAGAGAGAGAGAGAGAGAGAGAGAGAGAGAGAGAGAGAGAGAGGGCCGACCTCCGCGCTCAGAGAAGACCCTTCGTTGAGCCCCGCACCTCCGGGAGAGATGGCACCCGAGAGAGGCGAAAGTGAGGACTCCATCGATGGAACGAGAGAGCGATGAGGAGGCGACGAAGGGGATGAGAGGAGAGATGAGAGAGAGGGGAGAGGGGAGAGAGAGAGAGCTGTGTTCTTTTGATTATGAAGCAGATTGGCGATCCTTTTTTATGGAAAGTAGTAACTAGGTTGTACAAACAATCGCTAGATTGCTGCTACTCAATTTTTTGAAAATAACTCACTAGAGGGGGCTGAAAAGTCACTCTAAATGGTAAGCAACCAAAATTAACAAGAGGCAACACGGCAAGCAGCTGCCCGTGATGGGGAAGGGCATCCACATGAAAACCTGGTGTGAAAAAGTTAATGCCGCCCATCCATCCTCAACAGTACACAATCGTATTAATTTAACAATAAAAAACAATAATAATAATTCGGCCACGTAACAGCCAGGGAGAAAAACACATTACACTGTCCAAAAAAACCAAAATCACTCGGATGCTGTTGTGAGCAGGAATTGGCGAGGTGGGGGTTGGTGTGTAACATTTTACCCCTTGCAAACAACCCCTCTAAAACGATGGCTTATGGTATATATAGCCAAACCAATGGAACAATTGTGGTAAAAGGAAATAAAAGGATGTCATTTAATTCCTTTTACTTAGATCAGATTAAACTAGGATATTATTAGTTGGACCCAAAGGCTAAGCAACACAGGTTTAAAAAAAACTTTGTCAAAATTTGATTCAGATATCTTCTTTGATGCACACATTGGCAACATTGACTACATTACCGGTGACGAACTACGGAGAAATATACGGTCGTGGTGTGTGGGGGGGAGGAGAGAGAAGGAGGAAGAGAGAGAGAGAGAGAGCGAGAGAGAGATGAGAGATATATATATATCTATATATATATACACACTACAACCACCACATATATACAACACAATAACATACACACACAATAAATAGGATAGGAAATATTTAACGACTTTGATATATATATATATATATATATATATATATATATAGATATATATATATATATATATATATATATAATTTGGATCTAATAAACATCTATATATAGAATGCACATTGATATATATATATAGAATGAACTTTGATATATATGGAATGAACATTCATGCATTTATAACTTTGAGATTGAATTACTGTAACTCTGTACTGACTGGATGCTGTAGTAAATCTATAAACAAACTCCAATTAGTTCATAATGGAGCAGAACTATAAATATCAAATTTGATTACATCAGTCCTGTTCTGTCATCTCTGCCCTGTTAGATTCTGCATTGGTTACAAAAATATTTTGTGTAACATATACAACTCCACATTGTCTGGCCCTACAGTATCTAAGTGAACACAGAGTCTTACAATCCAGCCTGTGTACTTCATTTCCAACGTGTGGGACTCCTTTTAGTTCTCCTTTTTGAATGCAGCTCATTGCAAGCCTCATAACTAGATCTAAAATAGAACCTGGGAATGACAGGTCAATATCTATTGAGACCAAAGTCTTGTGAGTCCCATATATATATATATATATATATATGAAAGTCAGACAAGTCAACCATGCTTCAACAGAATAATTTTTAAAAATAAACTCATGAAACAGGCATGAACAGAAATGATGGTGCCCTTAACTTAATATTTTGTTGCACAACCTTTTGAGGAAATCACTGCAATCAAACAATTCCTGTATCTGTCAATGAGACTTCTGCACCTCTCAGCAGGTATTTTGTCCCACGCCTCATTAGCAAACTGCTCCAGTTGTCTCAGGTTTGAAGGGTGCCTTTTCCAGACGGCATGTTTCAGCTCCTTCCAAAGATGCTCAATAGGATTTAGGTCAGGGCTCATAGAAGGCCACTTCAGAATAGTCCGGTGTTTTCCTCTTAGCCATTCTTGGGTGTTTTTAGATGCGTGTTCTAGGGAATTATCCTGTTGCAAGACCCATGACCTGCGACTGAGACCAAGCTTTCTGACATTGAGCACCACATTTCTCTCTAGAATTCCTTGATAGTCTTGAGACTTCATTGTACCCTGCACAGATTCAAGAAACCCTGTGCCAGAAGCAGCAAAGCAGCCCTAGAACATAGCAGAGCCTCCTCCATGTTTCACAGTAGGGACGGTGTTCTTTTCTTGATATGTCTTTGAAAATATAGCTGATGTACCTTGCCAAAAAGTTCCATTTTTGTCTCATCTGTCCATAGGACATTCTCCCAGAAGCTTTGTGGCTTGTCAACATGTAGTTTGGCAAATTCCAGTCTGTTTTTTTATGTTTTGTTTTCAACAATGGTGTCCTCCTTGGTCGTCTCCCATTAAGTCCACTTTGGCTCAAACATCGATGGATGGTGCGATCTGACACTTTTGTTCCTTGAGCTTGAAGTTCACCTTTAATCTCTTTAGAAGTTTTTCTTGGCTCTTTTGTTACCATTCATATTATCCGTCTCTTTGATTTGTCATCAATGTTCCTCCTACGTCCATGTCCAGGGACGTTGGCTACAGTCCCATGGGTCGTAAATTTCTGAATAATATATGCAACTGTAGTCACAGGAACATCAAGCTGCTTGGAGATCTTAAAACCTTTACATTTAACATGCTTGTCTATCATTTGCTTTCTAATGTCCTGAGACAACTCTTTCCTTTGCTTCCTCTGGTCCATGTTGAGTGTGGTACACACCTTGTCACCAAACAGCACAGTGACTACCTGAAGCCCTATATATAGGCCCACTGACTGATTACAAGATTATAGACACCTGTGATGCTAATTAGTGAACACACCTTGATTTAACATGTCCCTTTGGTTACATTTTTCAGGGGTACCATCATTTCTGTCCAGGCCTGTTTCATGAGTTTATTTTTTAAATAATTCTGTTGAAGCATGGTTGAAAAGCAATGTCTGACTTTCATTTGTTAATTTTCATAGACTTTGTATTTATTATTACTTTTGTCAGATTAAAGTTATTTCTGTTACCATTGTGGGTTTTTCTTTCATTAATATGCTGCAGTAATTGAACGACCACTATCAAATTTAAACACT
>JAJAGP010004558.1:0-47507 GCA_025084515.1 Ancistrus triradiatus | reverse complement strand
ACTGTACTCTGTTACATTAAGAACTGTGTGGATAATGTCACAATTGACAAAAGAGGTCAGAATTCTCCTCGATGAACGCAACACCGCCTTCAGGTCTGGAGACAGAGACTTGTACAGCACAGCTAGATCCAACCTGAGGAGAGGCATCAAAGAGGCTAAGACTGCCTACAAGAGGAAGATTGAGGACCACTTTGCCAACAACGACCCACGACAGGTATGGCGGGGCATCCAGCACATGACCAATCACAAGACCAGGAACTGCACAATGGTTGAAGGTGACGTCTCACTGGCAGAGGAGCTCAACTGTTTCTTCGCTCGCTACGAGGTAAAAGCAGCAGAGACAGGCACAAGACCTCCACCAGTCACCAACAACAACATCCTGACAGTGCAGGAACATGAGGTGAGACGTGTGCTGAGAGCAGTGAACCCCAGGAAAGCTCCTGATCCTGATTGTGTGACAGGAAGGGTGCTGAAGGTATGTGCAGACCAGCTCTCTGGGGTCAATACTAAAATCTTCAACCTGTTTCTTTCCCAATCTGTCATACCAAGCTGTCTGAAGTCTGCCACCATCATACCACTGCCAAAAAGGACTAACATCAGTGAACATAACGACTATCGCCCGGTCGCACTCACTCCAGTCATTATGAAGGGCTTTGAAAAACTGGTTCTCCATCAAACCAGAGCTGTCCTCCCACCCACCTTCGATCCGCACCAGTTTGCCTACAAAGCAAATAGATCTACTGAGGATGCCATCACCACTGCTCCTCACACAGCACTCACTCACCTGGAACACCAGGGGAGCTATGTGAGGATGCTTTTCATAGACTTTAGTTCGGCCTTCAATACAGTCATACCGAGCAGACTGGTGATCAAACTCGCGAATCTTGGATTTTCTCAACCGACCTGCCTCTGGATTTAGGACTTTCTGACCAACCGCACCCAGTCTGTTAGATTAGGCCGCCTTCATTCTTCCAACATCACACTTAGCACTGGTGTTCCTCAGGGATGCGTGCTAAGCCCACTTCTTTATGCTTTTTACACTAACGACTGTGCCCCCACCCACTCCAGTAACACCATCATCAAGTTCGCGGACAACACAACTGTGGTTGGACTTATCTCGGGAAGAGACGAGACAGCATACAGGGATGAAGTTCAAGGGCTGTCTGAGTGGTGTTTAGAGAACAATCTCACCCTGAACTCCTCAAAAACAAAAGAACTAATAATTGATTTTCGGAAAAAGCGTGCAGACCCTGCACCTTTGATCGTTAATGGAGACTGCGTGGAAATAGTCCATTCCTTCAAATTCCTGGGCACACACATCTTTGAAGACATCTCCTGGACCACCAACATCACGGCAGTAGTGAAGAGGGCATAGCAGAGACTCTACTTCCTGAGAATTCTCAGGAAAAACAACATTCAGGAGAAGCTGCTGGTGTCCTACTACTGCTCCGCCATCGAGAGTGTGCTGACATACTGCATATCGACGGTATAGCAGCTGCTCAGCAGCAGAAAGGAGATCTCTTCAGAGGGTCATCAACACTGCCCAGAAGATCATCGGCTGTCCGCTGCCCAGCCTGTAAGACCTTTTCTGCTCTCGCTGTCTCAGCAGAGCAGTCAACATACTAAAAGATCCATCTCACCCTGGACATCACCTGTTTGACCTGCTGCCCTCTGGAAAACGCTTCAGGTCTATCACAGCCCGTACAAATAGACTCAAAAACAGTTTTTACCCCAGAGCCATACGGGAAGTGAACACTATCAACAATACACTAACAACCGACTGTTATAAAAACACTGGAAAGTAACATTGAACAACATTACTCTGACCCTACTGATATTCATATTAAAATGACTGCACTACTGTGTTTTCACCTATTTGAATTTGAATATCATTATAATGTATAAAGCCACTCAGTGAATGTGCAATACCCGACAACTACCTCACTGCTGTTTTTTTCATAACATTCTACTGATATTCAACAGTATTTATGTATATTTGTATATAATTTTTGTACTTCTAGTGTTAATTATTGTATGTATAAGCATCATAGGACTGCTATTAAATTTCGTTGTACGTAGTGCAATGACAATAAAGGCATCTTATCTTATCTTCTTGCTTACTTCAGTTTGTATGGCTGCCCTTTCCAACGGTACTTTTAATATTATAAAACTGTCTTCCAGTCTGTTCTGTGCCCATAGATTTCGCCATTTATCCTTAATAATGCATTTAGTATCTTCTTTACTGCATTTTGTATTATTCTCTATTCCAGTAATGATCTACCAAGCCTTGGCCTCTGATGTATTTCCGGTTTTTATCTACGAAACGCGCACAGAACTGAAGCGTACAGTTCTCGTTTTTGCTCGATTTAAAGTGATTCTGCGCTCTCGTTTTTATGATTCTGCGCTCTCGTATTAAAGATAGTGATCTCACTCCATAATTAGCGCTCCGGCCTGCACTCTCACTAGGTTCACAGAAACGTGCTCCAGCGCACTTTCGTCATGCTTTCGTCATCACCATGCGCGCTTGCACTAGAGGTGGGTGATACCGGGAATTTTGGTATCGATCCGATACCTAGTAAATGCAGGGCCAGTATCGCCGATATTGATACCAATACTTTTTAATATTTAAGCTTCATAGATCCAAAGGATCCAAAAGACCCAGGATAGAATTTCACCAAACATTGTACGTGACATCAAACTACTTTATTATCACAATCAACAATTTTGTTTAGAAACAATGGAACAGTAACAAAACAAAGTTTGCCTTATCATTAAGAAAATAAATAATCTTTTCCAGTTCTTTCTTTCTTTGTTTCTTTTTTCGAATAGAATTTTTCTTAGGAAAACAATAAAAAATAAGGGATTTTCTTCCTTTTAGTGCAATTGTTTTTTTTAAATAAACAGAGTGTAAAAAAATATCACTCAACACAACTTAAAACAAAATCTCCTGAGGTAGAGAGCTGACAAACCACAATACAACAAAATTAACACACCACAACAAATACTGTAACCAGTTTCAAACTTATTCTGTTTTTCAAGTCAAACAATACAAGAAAATAATACAAAGAATAAGGAATTCCTTCCCTTTAGTGCAAATTTGGCTTTAAACAAAATAAAAACAAAAAGTAATGGAGGAGAGCGCTGAGCCGCGTGATGGTGCAACAACAAAAGGGGGGGGGTGGTCAGGGGTGCTCTGTGCTTTTGTTGTTGCACCATCACGTGGCTCGGCGGCTCCAGCCAATCAGGCCCGCCCACTCAGCGCTCTCCTCCGTTACTTATTGTTTTTACTTATTCCTTATTCTTTGTACTATTTTATTGTATTGTTCGATTTGAAAAACAGAACAAGTTTGAAACTGTTTACAGTATTTGTTGTGGTGTCTTAATTTTGTTGTATTGTGGTTTGGAGATAGGGGAGCCCATCTCCCCAAGGTCAGCAGGAGGAGCTTGCTGAAATGCTAGTCAGTCAAAGATCTCTAGATATGACTGGCTCAAGGTGGGTAATTCAGAAGCGTATAGATTTGTGAAATGTTCGGTAAAAGTCTGGTTAACCAGGATAGGGTCGGAAACTATGTCGCCAGAAGAGGCTTTAATTTTCTAAATCAACCTAGAGGCACTAACGCATCTGGCCTGGTAAGCAAGAAGTTTCCCAGCCTTATCACCCTGCTCGTAAAAATGTAACTTGGATTGTCTCAGTTGTGTTACGCTTTTACATGTCAGAAGAAGCTCATATTCTGAGTGAAGCTGAATCCACTTTCTGTAATTCTTCTGTAATCTCCGACAATCTCAGCCTCTCCATCCTCCTAGAGTAAGAGATGAATGAGATTATGTGACCCTGAATAAAAGCTTTGAAGGCCTCCCACAGGCAGTGAATCCCAACCTCGGGGGAATCATTGAGGGAGAAATAAGGATCAATTTTGGCTGTGATAAATTTTTTGAAGTCATCACCCGACAACATGTAGGACATGACATTGCCTCTGACGATGGCTGTCAGTTGGAAGACACAAGTCAACAGCTATAGTGCATGGTCGAGATAGCGATGGTGTTATAAACCCGATGAAGAGACCTGAGAGATTAAGCTTGCAATCAAAAAGAAAAAGACAATCCCTTGGGAGTAGGTGTGGGAGCCCCGAGAAAAATGAAAAGGTTCTATCTAAAGGATGGTTAACTCTCCAGGGGTTTGCGAGACCAAGCTGGGATGCATAGTGCAATACACGATTTGCAGCTTTGGACATCGCTATACGTTTGGGGGACGATCTATCCAGCACCCTGTACCAAACTGAAATCACCTCAAATAATTAGGCAGTGGGTATCTAAATTAGGAAGGCTCAGAAAAAAAATTGTTGAGGAAATCGGCATCGTCGCAGGTAGGAGCATAGACACAGGCCAGAGTTACCGGGAGGCCCTGCAGGACACCAGAGGCAATCACGAAACGGCCATTTGGGTCAGAGATTACATCTGCCGGGTCGACATCAACGTCTTTGTGAATAATGATGGCCACCCCGCTCGCCCAAACAGCATATTTAGAATGAAAAACACTGCCCATCCAGGGCTTTTTAATGCAATGAATCTCTGAGGTTCTAAGGTGGGTTCCTGTAGAAATATTACGTAGACCTGCAGGTGTTTGAGTTGAGAGAAAACCTTTTAACCCATTTTAACAGCTTTGTTCAAACCGTTGGTGTTCCAGGAGATCACCCGTAGACCATTGGGTCTAGCAGTCATAGCAACCATCTGTGGAAAGTAGCTCCTAAGTCAGTACAACACTGCAACCCATCCAAGATATGGCAGACAGGAAGAGGCAAACATGGCGAGAGAAAAATAAATAAATAAAAATAAAATAATAAAAAAATAAAAGAGAAAGAAAAGGGGAAGAGACAAGGGGAGAGGGGAGGAAGGGAAAAAAAAAACAAATACATAAACCAAAACGCCACAAACCGCAGGATCGGTATCTCGCAATCGTTCAAAAATCACGTAGACTAAGAAAGTTTCTCCCCTTCAGCATCGAGTCTTTTGTTGTCGCCACTGGGAGAAGGATGACAAATCCTGGCAGGAAACCGCAGCACCGGCTTTTGTTACAGTTTTTCTTAAAATCACCCTCTGTATGTAGCTCCTGTGTCAAAGAACCTCCGGAGCATGGCCTCGTAGATGGCCGATAAGGGTGACCACGGAATTGCAAATGAACCTCTTCTGGAGTTCTTCATGTCATAACGTTCTCTTCACTTGAAAGTAATGCAGCCTGACAATAACCGCTCTTGCCTGTTAGCTTGCTGCGCTTGCCTAACCAGAGACCGGTGGGCTCGGTCTATCTCCAGCGGAGAAGACAACACATCTCCAAACACCCCTGACAGAAATTCGGCAAAGAAAGCGGTAGGGCGTGGTCCTTCGACAGACTCAGGGACTCCGATGATACGAATATTGTTGCGTCTGCTGCGAGATTCTAGGTCAATAGCTTCAGCATGTAGTTTAACATTAGCTTGTTTCAGTTCAGAGCATGACACTTCCAGCGCGCGAACCCGTTCGTCCAGTAAATTTGAATTGGCTTCGATAGATTACATTTTTTGCCCGTGGTCAGTTACCGTAAGTTGTAGTTGGTCCAATTTAGACTCCAGCGTAGCGAGTGCAAGCCTGTGGTCCGCACAGATGGCGTTGCGGTGCTCTTCGAGCGGCGCTCTTCGTTAGCTGTGCGACGCTAACTTGCTGGTCCAAGGCTTCCGGCGCGGAAGCAGGCTCCTTCATACTCTGCTTTGTCGATTTAGAGGCCATTCTCCAACACAAATGGGGATTAGGATATAAGCAGATGAGCTATAAATGAAGATAATAAATAACTAGCGGTCGGACTCGAGGGAACTGGAATAGAAAAGGAAAGTGTATAGCGGAGACCGAATGTAACACGTCCTACTCTCTAGCCGCCATCTTGGCTCCTCTCAGTTCAGCAATTTAATAGTTTTCCATCTCCCTGAGCTGCTGTTCCACATTCCACTGGAAGACTTTCTCAGAAGAGCAAAGGCTTTTGTAGCAGCAAAGGGGAGAGAAACTCCATGCTTATACATCATTGCAGTTCAAGCTCTTCATCTCCGTCTCTATTTTCTCCCCTACAAGCAACAACAAACACACAGACAGAAACTCGATCAGCTGCAGCTGCACAAACAGATTTTTATTACAAATGATAGAGGAAACAACAGCAGCTCTTACTCACTAGTTCAGAAGACCATTGCTGGAATCAGTGGAAATGGAATCTGCTTTAGGGCCTGTAAACAATTAAGTATTTTAAGGTCGGATTTAAACTATTAATCTTTAATATTGGTGTTTAAATTTCATAAAGACCCACCATATTTGGACGGAGCAGGTCTGAATCCTGAAAGACAGATGACGGACAGACAGTTACTGTAAGAACTGGGTACTGTATCTGATCTACTGCATGATGGAGCTGAGCTTCAACTATCAGATGGAAATAGAATATTACTGTACAGTGGATTTGATTCATTCAGCTCTCATTATTTCATTTCAACTCTACATTCTGGTTTTAAACTTTACATTTCTCTCCTTACCAGATTTCTGCTTCCAGACGAGAATTCCAGCAACGATGACAACGAGAGCAAGAACACCACCCACTGCACCAATGATGATACCAATCAGTACTGCATTTGATGCTCCATCTGATCCTCCATCTGGATCATCAGTAATCAGTACAGTCTCAGGATTTCTCTTCCACATCTATAAATCTGGAGTTGATTTTATGAAAGTGTTCCTCTTACCTCTCAGGATTCGTCTCTCTCTCGCTTTCAGCACCAAGTCCTCCTTCAGGCTGCTGTGTTTAATCACACAGGTGTATTCGTGTTCCTGCAGATCCTCAGGTGAGACTTTCAGAATGCTTCTCTTCTGGAAGCTTCCATCCTGGTTGGGTAACGTCTCTCTGTGCCCCATGTCCTCAATCAGGTCCTCTCCGTCCTTCTGCCAGGTGATGTTTAGTCCTTTAGGAAAGAAACCTGTAGCATGACACACCAGTTCTGGAGAAGAGGAGAACTTCTGGAACATCAGCGCCTCAGGAGGAACTGCAGAGAGAGAAACATTATTAGTAGACGATGAAAGACAGGAAGAGGTGTGTGAGGGAGCAGTGGATGGATGTTTCTGATGAGGAATAAGTGAGGAACTGAGCCGCAGGTTTCAGTGATGAATGCACTGTGTGGGAGTTACAGTAACAGAGCAGATCATACACTCTACCTTTCCTCTCCAGAGTCTCTCTGCCATAAGACACACACTCCTTTAACCAATCGATACACTCCTTCTCCAGGTAATTCTTACGGCGCTCAGTATAACCATTTTTCTCAAATATCTGTTTGGCAGGATTAGCTTTATCTGTAGCTGCAGTCCAGGTCAGAGTTTTCAGATCCAGAATGAGGAAATCTTCTCCATCATAACCATACTGTTCGTATCCTCTAATGGTTCCATCATCATCCAGCTCACAGCTGTACATCCTCTGCATTGTGTGAATTCCTAAAGAAACACAAACATAAATAACACAGTAACACACTAATCAGACACAGCACAGGAAATACAGAATCATAAATCTACCAGCTGATAGTTTCTGCTCTGTCTGGTTTTAGATGAACACATTTCTACTGGATGGAGATCAGAGGGAGTTTACTTACAGTGACATTAGTGAGATCTGAGTGATTCTTTATAAGAACTGGAACTACAGACCTGAACCTCCTTAACTGAAAATGAACTCAATGCAGTCAAATCCAATATTACTGATTAACATAAAAAATAATAAAGAAGGTTATGTAAAATGTCTTTGTACTTTAGTTTCACACTGTACACACAATGTTTTCGACATAATCAAACATTTAGTTAAGTTCAAGTTAAAATCTAAAAACACTTCACAGCTTTGGCACACCTTTTGTGAGGAGATAGAGGCCAAATTCCCTTAGTCCTTCATTAAAATGGAAAAGATGACATCAGATAACCGTACTGACCATAAATCAGACAATGCCTATCAAATCTGCAGGCTTAAACCCCACACATAATGAGGAGGAGGGTTAAGCTCTACCTGAATAAGGTTCCAATTACATGTAATCATTGGGTCCTCTTTTATAGAAGCTACTCTGTTATTTTGTTTCCATGTTTGTGTTTTTCTCTCTCTTCCTGAAAATATTACAGGAAGATTTTCCTCCTGTTTTTCACCAAACTCCATGGTGCTCTAATTAGTTTAGTTCCATTCGGATGCATATCCCACTTATTTTGCAGGCTGATGTCACCTTACATGGGAATATTCTGATATTCCGCTGATATTCACTGGCAAACCAAAGTCAATCAGAAACATTTACTGAATCTACAAATCCAGGCTGTAAGAGAGTCTCTGTACTATTTATTTGGACTGGCTATTGGAAGAATTCTATTCTCTCACCACCCAGAGATCCATAAAATAGAAAGAAAAGAAAAGTCAGATACCACCGGTTGACTAAAAAGGTGATTTTAATGGCACCTACAGATATAAAGCATTACTCTATATTAAAGTCTGCACAGTAAATGATCACTGATCACCTACTCATTCAGGAAATTATCTAACTGGCCAGTCATGTATCAGCAGTGCAATGCATAAAAACATGTAGATACAGACCAGCAGCTTCAGATAACGTTCACATCATCAGACTGGAGGACAATGTGATCTGAGGGTTTTTGAAAAGGCACTCAGGCACCCTCAGTGAGCAGCCTTTATCTCGTACAGTCACTGATCCAAACCACTTAGCTCTGCTCACCAAACAAAATCTGCTGGATCACCATGGATTCCACCTTCATTATCTATTAATTAAAACGTTTTCATCATTACCTGTATTGTGATTAAACAGCTCCATTGTTGTATATAAAAGGTGTTTGAGGTCGTCCTGATCACTCCACATACGACCTGCCTGGTAGTTCCAGTGAGATTCAGCATCATCTTTCTTTATCCACTCCGTCTTATTGATCAGCTTCCTGTTCTTATTGTCATAGTACATAACCTGTTCTCCATCCACCAGACCAACAGCAATGAACTTTATTCATTTTGTAACTGCAGTGTAGAGGAACTGTAGAGAATGAGTTTCTGTAAAAAAAAATTACATTTTAAATAGTTTATCACTAAAATAATTTCAACCCCCAAAGTGCTGCTGTAACAAAGACAGATTAGCTGGAAGATCAGCCTGCAGGTGAAAATATTACTGCTCTGAACTGATCTCTGTCACATTACCTTTAGCATGCTGTATCAAACATTCCTGCAATATATCACAGAGATAAAAGAACGACTTGCGATTCTGATTGATCAATAACACAATCATATACAAAGGCTGATATCTCAATCCTGGTTAATAGCAATGCCTCAAGTGTTAGCATCTTTAACATTCTGATACATTTAGAGGGATAAACGGTTCTAACAAATGCTGAATATATCAGCTAATATTTGTACCTACACAGGCTTACCATATAATTTCTGATTTTAAGTTCTATCTCCTAGTTCAGAAATGGCAACAAAATACATTGGGGATATTTTAATAAAATTCCACACAACTTCATGTAAAATTCCACAGGCATATTCTCAGTGGTGCCCTACGACGGATTAGCGCCCTGTCTAGGGTTGTTCCTGCTCTCCTGCAACCCCATCCAAGATTAAGCAGATAAGAAAGTGAGTGAATGAATGAATGAATGAATATTTTCAATGGTTTGTACTACGCCCGGGCAATATAGTCTAAAAATCAGTCTCGATATTCATATCTCATATCGCAATACACGACAGATATCTCTATATACAGTGGTGCTTGAAAGTTTGTGAACCCTTTAGAATGTTCTATATTTCTGCATAAATATGACCTAAAACATCATCAGATTTTCACACAAGTCCCAAAAGTAGATAAAGAGAACCCAGTTACACAAATGAGACACAAATATTATACTTGGTCATTTATTTATTGGAGGAAAATTATCCAATATTACATATTAGTGAGTGGCAAAAGTATGTGAACCTCTAGGATTAGCAGTAAATATGAAGGTGAAATTAAAGTCAGGTGTTTTCGGCCAATGGGATGCCAATCAGGTGTGAGTGGGCACCCTGTTTTATTTAAAGAACAGGGATCTATCAAAGTCTGCTCTTCATAACATATTTGTGGAAGTGTATCATGGCACGAACAAATGAGATTCTGAGGAGCTCAGAAAAAGAGTTGTTGATGCTCATCAGGCTGCAAAAGGTTACAAAACCATCTCTAAAGAGTTTGGACTCCACCAATCCACAAACAGACAGATTGTGTACAAATGGAGGAAATTCCAAACCATTGTTACCCTCTCCAGGAATGGTCGACCAACAAAGATCACTCCAAGAGCAAGGAGTGTAATAGTTGGCGAGGTCACAAAGGACCCCAGGGTAACTTCTAAGCAACTGAAGGTCTCTCTCACATTGGCTACTGTTAATGTTCATGATTCCATCATCAGAAGAACACTGAACAACAATGGTGTGCATGGCAGGGTTGCAAGGAGAAAGCCACTGCTCTCCAAAGAGAACATTGCTGCTCATCTGCAGTTTGCTAAAGATCACGTGGACGAGCCAGAAGGCTATTGGAAGAATGTTTTGTGGACGGATGAGACCAAAATAGAACTTTTTGGTCTAAAAGAGAAGCGTTATGTTTGGAGAAAGGAAATCACTGCATTCCAGCATAAGAACCTTATACCATCTGTGAAACATTTTGGTGGTAGTATCATGGTTTGGGCCTGTTTTGCTGCATCTCGGCCAGGATGGCTTGCCATCATTGATGGAACAATTAATTCTGAATTATATCAGAGAATTCTAAAGGAAAATGTCAGGACAACTGTCCATGAACTGAATCTCAAGAGAAGGTGGGTCATGCAGCAAGACAATGACCCTAAGCACACAAGCCATTCTACCAAAGAATGGTTAAAAAATAATAAATTTCATGTTTTGGAAAGGTCAAGTCAAAGTCCTGACCTTAATCCAATGGAAATGTTGTGGAAGGACCTGAAGTGAGCAGTTAATGTGAGAAAACCCACCAACATCCAAGTTACAGGAAACGTTTAGTTGCATTTATTAAATGTATTAATAAATGTATTAATTAATGAATTAATTAATTTAAGAGGGGCGTTACAGGAGCTGTGCCCAATCCAGTATCTGCATCCTTAGAAGGATGTGGTACTGTGGTAGCCTAGCGGTTAAGGTACAAACCCAGAAGGTCCAGGGTTCAAATCCCACCTCTGCCAAGCTGCCACTGTTGGGTTCTTGAGCAAGACCCTTAACCCACAATTGCTTGGATTGTAAGATTGTATCAATTGTAAGTCGCTCTGGATAAAGGCGTCTGCTAAATGCTGTAAATGTAAATGTAAATGAAGTGTAGCGTGATAGCCGTACCCCCCCTCTCTTTACCCTCTTTCACAAGCCATCAACTTTACAACACTTCGGAATTCAAAAGGCCATCTGGACCGGATCTTTCGTGACTCCATCAACGTTGATTCTTTCTACACACGGAATTAGAGGTCTGTTTAAACAGACCTGTAACCTTAGACATCTCGGCAATAATAAACTTGAGTCCATGTGTAACATTAACAGAGGGTTTCATCTTTCAAGACCACAGGCGTCCCCTTTCTCTTTAACTGTTGCAGAAGATAACGGCTATTTCCCCCACAGTTGAACCCTTTCATCATAGCCCTCTTGCAAACCTTATCACCCAAGAGAGGCGCCAGGAGGACACCCCTGGAGATTTATGACCGAAAGGATTCCAGCGTTCGTTCTAAAGACACGTTTAATAAAAGCATTACCTTTTCATTGGGAACAGATCATCGTCACAAACAAAACAAAACACTTGGTTAAAGAGCTTGAGAAATGCTTCACAATGAGTCCAAACACGCCCGTACGCAACTATCTATCCCGTGAAAATTGATTGGGGTATTCACACACGTATGTGCATTTACTGATGGTCAAGTATCTTAATATACGCTTGGTTAATGTTTTTGTTATAGTGACCGTTCTATATGTAATACGGTCCCGATGTGTTGTGCTGGTCATAATGATATATATAGAAATGATAGCATAGTTATCCATATGTATTGATCGCTCGGGTTTTTAATACTTGTGCATACTTATAAAGAACAAACATGAAGTTATTTACAATGTACCGTTTCCTACCTCCTGTATTAATCGTGTTATTGTGTAGTATAGTGAATGCATGTATTGTAGTTAGAATGACTTAATGATGTCCTAGTTTATAGATTCAAGATACCTCAACCAAACGTGTAACTTTGAGGATTTTTGCTTTTCTTTGTGATGCTTTTAGACGTCCTCGGTATGTAGAAATATATTAATCCAAGTTATAGCCTGTACCGGCCCCTACTGACCTATGGTGATGTCAGCAGACATAGCCAGGAGAGGTGGGATTTAATGACGAATCAACCTCTCACTGGCTAAGTCTAGGATGAACCCCGATTGCCCCGCCTGCAGCCGGAACATACAAAAAGTTGAACCAAGCCAACAACACCCTCTTGCTTCTTTCTTTTGTTCCTGAAAGTTCCAGCTTTAGTTCGTCTGCGCTTAAGTTTTTGTGTTTAAAGTTTAAGTTTCTGCATTTTATTTGCACTATTAAAGTTTTCTGCGCCAGCATTCTTAAAAGTTCGGTATTGCCGAATTAGGAAATAGCTAAAACCAACCATCTAAGATCTCCTCCATGTTAGACAACAGTCTCGGCTAAGTCTGTTGAAGCTCGTGGTACTCGCACGCTGTAACTCTACCTTCACCGCTGGCCAGGGTGGAAATCTGAGTTATATGCCCGCAAGCCTAGATCCGATAGACCCCGACCACCATCGCGATGGTTTTGAACGCGGAGTAAAAGAAGCCATTTTTGTAAAAAGGGAACGTCTATCTCTGAACCGAGGAGGGGGCCTCAGAGTACACCTCTCACCATCTTACAACAGAGCCATCGCAGCCCTTCCCCAATCCTGTGTGAATGGCACACGTGGCCATTGTCGTTAGTGGCTATGTAAATCTGCATATTAAACTGATCACCGGTCCCATTGTTATGCAATGGTGCTGGTACCAGTCGTTATGCAAATGTGCTGTATATAAGATTGGGGAAGTTTTCCAACTGCTGAGACTGAAGAAGTCACTTAGATGAGTGACGAAACGTTTCTCCAACAAAATCTATGTCCAGATGAGCAGATTCAACTTTTTCTTACCTGGATCACTGCGCATGCACAAAGACGTCATTAAATACTGTGATAGAATATTTTTACCATATCGCCCACCCCCAGCAGAGGGTCATAGGAACTGCACAAAAATAAATAAATAAAATCACCAATACACATCAGATGACATATACATGTCCCGCTGCCTGCATAAAACATGCAGTATCCTGAAGGACTCATCCCACCCGACCCATCGCCTGTTTGAACGTCTGCCCTCAGGCAAACATTACAGGTCCATTACAGCACACAGCACAGGACTGAAAACAGTTTCTATCCCATATCCATCATTTCCCTGGCAGATATTCTGTGCTTAACATCCACCACGGTTGACCGAATGTTTTCTATATTTCTTACAGGAATTACAAAACCATGTGAGAAACAATCAGGGACATATAATCAATAAAATCAATGCAAGAAGAAATTCATTAGGAAACCATTCTAACATTAACAAATTGATCTGCGACAGGACCTGAATTTTCAGGAATGAAATGCATATAAAAATGTATTTTATTAAAATATTAACGGGGGCCATATCGGCATGTATAAGTATGGAGTTAATTTTGGGTCACAAGCAAAATAATATTAAAAATCAAATTGGAAAATATACGTTGCAAATGCAGATTATATATATATATATATATATATATATATATATATATATAACACTATATAACTTCTGGAATCTCTGCTGTGCTTGTGGATCATTTGTTTCCTGCTGACTTTTGGCACCTATTTACTGGTGGGTAACAAACTAACTCCGTTCCATACTGTAATGATGAATAAATGCATACCTGTCCTGAGCTTATATGTTTATGAAAGCTCATAATATATCATTCATTCCAACTTGATTCGATTCTACAACATCTTACAAGTGCCCACACCAAGTTTGAAGCAGATCTATTGTGGAAATTTTTATTTGCACCATATGTGTTTGACTGATTTGATTTCAATATATGTGTTTCTCAGAGTTTAACATGTTCTCCACATGATTCAAAAATCAGATTCAAGAATAATATCTTCAAAAGTGGAAATGTATGTTTCTGGTCGCTGGTAAATTAAATCATATGACAGTTCCAGAATACGTTCTGTTTATTTACGAAGTTTTGGCACTGAATTAGCTCTGAAATCTCAAATGCAAACAGACTTCCGTGTGCACAGATTTTAGCGAGCCCAACCTCTGGCTAGACAGTATTTAACTAACACTCATTTTAACATGTCTACTTGTTTATAAAAAAATATACAGAGTACACATTTACCACATGTAACAATGACACTTACCCGCCGATATCCAGTGAAAAAGTAATGTAAACACACACAGAGCAGTAAACATGGCGCACCGAGCCATCTCCTGCCGCTATGTAGAGGTGGGCGGATCAATCCAAATATCGATAATATTGATACCAACGCTGGTACCGATATTGAGCAATACTCATGTAAAAAGATCGATACTCCCAGGAAAAAATGTACTGTGCATTTTCATAGTAAAAATGTGAATTGCTTGACAGTTTTAATGTGAACTTTCACAGTTTCACCATAAAGTTCACAGTTCTACTATGAAGTTTTGATGGTAATTTGGCCACTTCATGGTTCTACTGTCAAATTTCATAGTACATTTTTTCCTGGGATGAAGCTTTTTCTCTCCAGCACGCACTGACTGCTGCCAACACCCCCCCCCCCCCCCCCCACACATTTCTGTATTGTGGTTTGTCAGCTCTCTAACCTCAGAAGATTGTTTTAATTAGCTTTAAGTTATATTTTTTACACTCTTTATTTAAGAAAAAATGTAGAGAAGTGCACTGAAGGGAAGAAATTCCTTTTTGTATTATTTTAATGTATTGTTCGACTTGAAAAACAGAATAAGTTTGAAACCGGTTACAGTATTTGTTGTGGTGTGTTAATTTTGTTGTATTGTGGTTTGTCAGCCCTCTACTTTCAGCAGATTTTGTTTCAAGTTGTGTTGAGTGATATTTTTTAAACTCTGTTTATTTAAGAAAAAACAGAATTGCACTGAAAGGAAGAAATTCCTTATTTTTATTGTTTTTAAGAACAATTCTATTTGAAAAAAAGAAACTAAGAAAAAAGAGCTAGAAAAGATGTCTAGTGACATTTCCTTTTCTATAGGTGGTTTCTCCTTTTCTACCTCAAAAATGATTTATTTTCCTAATGTTAAACCAAACTTTGTTTTGTTACTGTTCTATTGTTTCTAAACAAAAATGTTGATTGTGATAATAAAGTATTTTGTTGTCACGTACAATGTTTGGCGAAATTCTATCCTAGATCTTTTGGATCCTTTGGATCCTTTGGATCCATGAAGCTTAAATATTAAAACGTATCAGTATCGATAACGGCCATACTGGCCCTACATTTACTTGGTATCGGATCGATACCAAAATTCCCAGTATCGCCCACCACTACTAAACAGGTTTAACCACTGCTACGTTATCAGGTCACACAGTCCTGCCACATAGCTATAGGAGATAAAGCCAGAGGACAAGCAGGATCACTGGTGAGGCTTAGACTTATAAAAGTTGATTATATAACTCAAGTATACATGTGCATGAATACTTTACTGTGTATATAAAATAAGTGGTGACTAACATCAGTGTGTAGATGTATTTACCGATGCAGTAGTTTATACAGAGAGACTAATTAGTGTGGTTGCCTATATAGGCAACCACACTATTGAAATCCGAAAGTATTATTATTCCGTTTATTATTATTATTATTATTATTCCACGATTTTCGGCACGTTTCAACTGCCGCAGCTTTCGAGATATCGACCCCGTTCCAGCGTCATGGCGTTGGGTCGGGTCGGGAATGGTGTGCTTGTATAGGGCTAACCGGTCGGACATTGGGGGGCCCCACAGGGGCCCCGCAAAGTCCGAATTTTCCCATAGGAAATGAATGGGCCAAAAGTTAATGAATCATAAACTCAGTCAGTTTTTTTCGACCTACGGCCATAAATTCGGGCAAGCAGGCTTTTGTCCCGGGTGCAATCTGAGGTGATGTGTGACGCCCATTGGACCCCCTCTGTTACCCCGGGTGGGGCACTGGGGCCCCTGGCTGGGCCAATGACTGTAACTCAGTCAGTTTTTTCGACCTAAACGGCCACGAAATTCGGCAGGCTTGGTCCCAGCCCGTGCGCAATCTGAGGTGGTGTATGATGCCCATTGGACCCCTTTGGACCCCGGGTGGGCACTGGGGGCCCATGGCTGGGCCCAATGGACTGTTAACTCAGTAAGTTTTCAACATTCAACCTTACGGCCACGAAGTTTGGCAAGCTTGGTCCCGGGTGCAATCTGAGTGACATGTGATGCCCATGGCCCCCCCCCCCCCCCCCCCTTTTATGGACCCTGGGTGGGCACTGGGGCCCTCTGCACCCCGGGTGGGCACTGGGGGCCCTGGCTGGGCCAATGACTGTAACTCAGTCAGTTTTTCGACCTCACGGCCACAAAATTCGATTCGGCCAAGCTTGGTCCCGGGTGCAATCTGAGGTGACATTTGATGCCCATGGGGCCCCAATAAACCCCGGGTGGGCACTTGGCCCCCTATGGACTCCAGGTGGGCACTGGGGCCCCTTGGTGGGGGCCAATGACTAACGTCAGTTAGTGTTCAACCTACGGCCACGAAAATTCGGCAAGCATGGTTGTCCCCGGGTTTTCCAATCTGAGGTGATATGTGATTGCCCTATGAGTCTCCCATGAGAATCCCGGTTGGCCACTGGGGCCCCTGGGTGGGCCAATGACTGTAACTCAGAACAGTTTTTCGAGCCCTAGACGGCCACGAATATCGGCCAAAACTTAGTCCCGGGTGCAATCCGAGGTGCTATGTGATACCCATGGGTCCCCTATGGAACCCCATTGAACCCCTCTGGACCCCGGGTGGGGCACTGGGTCCCCTGCTGGTTGGCCAATGACTAACTCTCGAACAGGTTTTTCCGACCTACGGCCATGAAATTTGGGCAAGCGTGGTCCCCGAGTGAAATCCTAAATGATATGTGATGCCCATGGGTTCCTCCCCTATGGACCCCCTGGTGGGCCCTGGGGCCCCTGGGTGGGCCAATGACTGTAACTCAGACAGTTTTCGATCTACGGCCACGAAATTTGGCAGGCTTGGTCCCGGGTGCGATCTGAGGTGATATGTGATGCCCATGGGGCCATTGCAGAGTGGCAACCACACTCGCATTTTCTTCAGGAAATGCACCTCTCTAGTTCTATAATGTGATGTATTTTTGAGGAACCGGATCCAGACAGTAACATGGCTCTATATTATAGGATATTAGGAAATAGTTAACGGTATTTTTTAGGTCTAGCTGTAGATCATTGGTCTGAAATGTTAACGGTTCTCGTTTTTAAAAATGTCCTACAAGGTTCCAGTCAGCTGACAAGTTTGAGTAAATAATTAATTATTTTTTCATTTTCTTAACCGCTTCGTCCTGATCAGGGTTTGTAGGATTGTAGGAGCTCACCCTAAAATATGATGTTGATTATTGTACTATGGCCACATTTAAACAGATTATAACTGGTAAAGAGTTTATAAAACACTGAAGCTCACTCACCATCCGATACCTGGAGGAAACCAAACGTAAACAAACACAGCGCTACAAACAGAGCGGTTCTGCCGTCCATTTCCTGAAGGTCTGCAGCAAACAACAGACAGGAAACTAATTCCCAGAACTAATCATTACCGCTGTAAAGCTTTTAACAAACGTCTGGTAGAGCGATAAAAAGAAATCCCTGACGTTTCTAAAAGTTTTTTAATGTTCCCACATTTCATTAAAGGCTGCCAGTCGTTAGTAGGAAATAAAGTTGTTTCATTCTGTCCAATCAGGATTTATCGCGTCATCAGTTTCTATGAGAACGGAAGAGTACAGGTTTCTTATATTACATTGAGCTGTGTCTGTAAAATAGTCTGTAATTCAGTAAGTTTTTTGCCCTGCAGAGGGCGTACTTTTATATTGTAACCAGAGATGAGGTGTCATGAAAGCAAAAACTTAAAAAAGAGCATAAGATAAACGTTTTACTACGTTTGTATACTATATTTCTCTTTGTTGATATCTGATCGTCATTTTGTATGACTTTTTCTTTCATTTTTTTATTTTCTCAGACGTTGCTTCTGGAATCTCTGCTCTGCTTGTGGCTCATTCTTTTGCTTCTGACTTTTGGCACCTTTTGCTTTACGGAGGGGCGGGGCTCTCTTTGCTGTTATCTTATGCTCTTTTTTATGTTTTTGGTTTCATGAGTACCATCCCCATCTGTGGACGTCGGGCCCTCATACTATCCTCATGGATTCGGTTTCTAACCATTTGTGCGGACACATGCACATTTGTGGCCTGCTGGAGGTCATTTTGCAAGGCTCTAGCAGTACTCCTCCTGTTCCTCCTTGCACAAAGGCGGAGGTAGCAGACCTGCTGCTGGGTTGTTGCCCTCCTACAGCCTCCTCCACATCTCCTGGTGTACTGGTCTGTCTCCTGGTAGCACCTCCAGCCTCTGGACACTATGCTGACAGACACAGCAAACCTTCTTGCCACAGCTCGCATTGATGTGCCATCATGGATGAGCTGCACTACCTGAGCCACTTGTGTGGGTTGTAGAGTCCGTCTCATGCTACCACGAGTGTGAAAGCACCACCAACATTCAAAAGTGACCAAAACATCAGCCAGAAAGCATAGGTACTGAGAAGTGGTCTGTGTTCCCCACCTGCAGAACCACTCCTTTATTGAGTGTGTCTTGCTAATTGCCAATAATTTCCACCTGTTGTCTATTCCATTTGCACAACAGCATGTGAAATTGATTGTCAATCAGTGTTGCTTCCTAAGTGGACAGTTTGAGTTATATTGCGTTGTTTAAGTGTTCCTTTTATTTTTTTGAGCAGATAGACAGATAGATAGATAGTATATATATATATATATATATATATATATATATATATATATAGAGAGAGAGAGAGAGAGAGAGAGAGAGAGAGAGAGAGAGAGAGAGAGAGGTTTGATTTAGTGTTTGTTATCTGCATTTGCAACATATATTTTCCAATTTGATTTTTAATATTTCATTGGTGGGTATAATCACAATACAAAATACAATCACTTTATTAATTTTAGGAGAATATATTAATGTATGCATAAACACACAATCAGTAAAAATCTTCAAATACATTATCGTTGACAAATTGATGACTTTTAAATACAGAATATGTTGACTGCTTTCACCATCATCATCATCATCTTCATTTTCTTCTTCTTCTCATTTCAGTTTCTGCCTTTAGGGGTCGCCACAACAAATGATCTGTCTCGGCCTCACTCTAACCTCTACATCTTCTAGCACCAACAGAGGCTGAATGCCAGCTGGCACGTGATGATGCCCTCTGGGTGCAGCGGGACCGGGCTTCAGAAGCCTCCTTGGATGTGCTGATATGTCTTTACCTGCAGCAGCACGTCTGACTGGCTGCACCTGAGACGCTTTCACTGATTATGTGTTGGTAGTGCAGGAAAAGAGCCCAGAAAGTACAGCATTGTAGAGAACTGGCAGCAAACAAGCTGAGAGGCAGACAAACGGAAAGTTAACCAACAGAAAAAGCCTATTAGAGTTTTATTTAAATATTACAGTATTTACAGTGGTGCTTGAAAGTTTGTGAACCCTTTACAATTTTCTATATTTCTGCATGAATATGACCTAAAACATCATCAGATTTTCAAACAAGTCCTAAAAGTAGATAAAGTTAAACAAATGAGACAAAAATATTATACTTGGTCATTTATTGCACAGGCTTGGAGGAATTTTAGCCCTTTCCTCCATACAGAAGGTCAGGACTTGGTCATTCCAAAACATGAACTTTATTCTTCTTTAACCATTCTTTGGTTGTGTGCTTACGGTCGCTGTCTTGCTGCATGACTGTAACCAGGGAATGCTCAGAGATCAAGGAGTAGGAATCAAATGCAGGTTTATTGTGTCCAGAAGGCAGAAGAGTAATCGGGAGACGAGCGTAGGATCGATAAGCAATAAGGCGAGAGGCGACAAAACCAACCAGGGCAATCCGAATGAGCAACGAGTACACAGAGCAAGGGGTCATACACGAAGAACATGAGAAACTGCAGGAAGAACGCTCGGTAAAGTCAGCAACGGCAAAACAATACTTCGCGAAGTAGCTTAGCATACCGGGAGCTTAAGTAGGCTATGACAATGGCTGCCTGACGGAAGTGGTGCGCTAGTATTCTGGAGAGTGCGACCTCTGGCGTTGGGGAGTCTCAGCTGCAGCCGGCGTGACAATGACCCACCTTCTCTTGAGATTCAGTTCATCGACAGATGTCCTGACACTTTCCTTTAGAATTCTCTGATATAATTCAGAATTCATTGTTCCATCAATGATGGCAAGCCGTCCTGCCCAGATGCAGCAAAACAGGCCCAAACCATGATACTACCACCACCATGTTTCACAGATGGGATAAAATTTTCCTTTCTCCAAACATAATGCTTTTCTTTTAAACCAAAGAGTTCTATTTTGGTCTCATCCGTCCACAAAACATTCTTCCAATAACCTTCTGGCTCGTCCACGTGATCTTTAGCAAACCGCAGATGAGCAGCAATGTTCTTTTTGAAGAGCAGTGGCTTTCTCCTTGCAACTTTGCCATGCACACCATTGTTTGTCAGTGTTTTCTTCTGATGGTGGACTCATGAACATTAACATTAGCCAATGTGAGAGAGGCCTTCAGTTGCTTAGAGATTTACCTGGGGTCCTTTGTGACCTCGCCAAAACTATTACACGCCTTGATCTTGGAGTGATCTCTGTTGGTGGCCACTCACTGGGGAGGGGGTAACAATGGTCTTGAATTTCATCCATTTGTACACAATCTGTCTGACTGTGGATTGGTGGAATCCAAACTCTTTAGAGATGGTTTTGTAACCTTTTCCAGCCTGATGAGCATCAACAGCTCTTTTTCAGAGCTCCTCAGACGTCTCCTTTGTTCGTGCCATGATACACTTCCACAAACGTGTGTTGTGAAGAGCAGACTTTGATAGATTCCTGTTCTTTAAATAAAACAGGGGCCCACTCACACCTGATTGGCATCCCATTGTTTGAAAACACCTGACTCTAATTTCACCTTCAAATTAACTGCTAATCCTAGAGGTTCACATACTTTTGCCACTCACTAATATGTAATATTGGATCATTTTCCTCAATAAATAAATGACCAATATAATATTTTTGTCTCATTTGTTCAGCTGGGTTCTCTTTATCTACTTTTACAACGTGTGTAAAAATCTGATGAAATTTAAGGTCATATTTATGCAGAAATATGGAAAATGCTAAAGGGTTCACAAACTTTCAAGCATCACTGTATTACAGACATGGATGGATGGCTTGTTCCCTCTTGATTTTATGACTGGATATTTTACAGATAGCTATTTATAATAAGTTAACAGCTGATCATAACTCGGTTATTCCTCTACCTGTAAATTTATATACGCAACTTTTTTTGTAAAGGCAGCAGCTCCTTCAAAGGCCAGTCAGGTGAGAGGATTTTTACAGTTTAAATAAATGATAATAAGTTTAATTGGCATTTGATAAAAATACTTATTAGTAAAGGCAGGAAAGGGGGGAAATGAAGTTAATTAGATCTAGAAATAGTTTTCTCATAATGGAAAATATTTTATGTATTTTCCTTGATTTAAGAAAAGCTTTATTCTTCTAACAAAATTCAGTAATAAAAGCTTGTATGCCCCTTTTGCTTTTGTTTTTTTTGTTGGGGTTTTACCAATAGTCCCTTTGTCATAATGGATATAGTGAACTTTGATTTGTTAATATTTCTTCGTGTGAAAATAAATAAAAATTAAATTAAGAAATTATTTTTCTGCTGTCAAATGTCATGTTGTCCTAAATTCAGTCATCCAGGTTATTAAACGTGAATGCAGCTACAGACCAGATGCATCTTTGACTGTACCAGTCTGTATTCACAGTATTGACAGTATTCTACACACAGCATTAATGCAGCTATACAGTTTTATATACATATATATTTGAGGAGATTTTATACACATATGCCTTAAACTGGTTAAAAATCACAATGTATACATGTTTATTAAAAAATCTCCAAAAAAAACATTGTTCAGAATGTATGTTAAAAAAAAACTAAAAAAAATTTAAAATGTTTTTTGGACTGTTGGTTCTGTATATCCCAGTAGGTGGCGGTAAAGCATCATACACAAGTGTGATTACACATTTTAAGGCGTTAATAAACAAATATTTTGTTTGTTGACCCAGAATATTTATAAATGATGTTATACGCGTTAACAAGTAGATTCTGACATATTTAGAGCCCAAAGGCCTTTCATATGATTGAGAAACCGCTGTGTGGCGGAAGTGAAGCATGCTGGGAAACGTAGTGCAGGTGCGACGTGATCGTGATAAACGAGAGATGTTAAAACAGCAAACATTTATTTTTATTTACGTATAAAAAAACCCAGGTCATCATAAGCGCTTGCTTGTTAATGTTAATTAATTCATAGTCAGTAACAGTCCATAGCCATGTAGCCTAGTGTTTGTAATCTTTTGTATTCATCTTTTATTTGATAAAACAAGTCGGACAGTACAATAGTCTGTGTTGTGTTATTACTGCCTGAGCATGCCAACACAAATTCCTCTGCATATTCGGTGAATATTCGGAAAAGTGATTCTGATTCTGAGTTACCACTGAACACAGCTGGAAGAGAGAGAGCGTATGTAATAATGATATCATAAGGGCTTGTACCTGCAATCCATACAGGACAGGGTGTACAAAATGTCTGAGCCAGCAACAAAAAAAAACAAAAAAAAATCACCAATCAGCTACTGTCAGAGAGAAGAATAAACAACATGTGTATCGGTCATTTGATAATTTCTTCCTGCTCTGTTTTTGTTTATATCAGAAAACTGCAGAGCTGTGTAATTCACAGAGTCACACTCCTCATCCTGCAACACAGAGGACACTGATTATAAAACATTACATCATATTTGATTCTCTGGAAGTTCTTTGAACCAGCGTCCCCAGTTCAGTCCCGATCTAGTTTTGGTGTAACCTTGAGTCTGTCTTTAAATAGCCATTGATGCTGAAAGTGACATTAAATAAACCAAATAAACAAACAGCTTTTTTTTGGGGAGTTACACGTGTTATTGAATTGTAGAATTCCTGTTACCTTCAGGTAAGGGATCATTCTAATCTGCACACAGTCTCAGGTTTATAAGTGTACAATAAGCTACAGTTACAGCAGGAAGCTCTGTCACACAATAGAGAAATATATAAAGCAGATACAGTTTACTAAATTCCAAGCCTTTGTCTAACAGAAATTACAAGGTGTGGGTCCAACATGATTCCCATCTCCCTGCTCTCATGATATTATATCTAAAGGTAAGAATATTGTTTCAATGGGAGGCTAAAACGTCTGAACCAAATCATCATGAATCTCATTGTTCAGGTTAAAACCTCTCAAAATTAGATTTACAATAATTGCTTTTTAACTTTGTTATTATATTTACCTTATGATTTGCTCCAGCAGCAAAATCTAATCAACAGAAACAACAAAGAACATTTCATTCAGCTTCAATCAGCTTTCCGCTTTATTCTACACTGCATTTCCAGCATTATATATTCAACATATTATTATTGTTACACTCATTGACAAAAAAAATTATGCACCTAGATAGAAATGTCGGATTGCTGCCTTCATTTGCAGTGGTGTCATGAACAAGAAAGCTGGATGCTACGGACTGGAACCGTGTCGTCTTTAGTGATTAATCCAGGTTCTGTTTGGGATCGGGTTTGAGTTTGGAGGCCTTGTGGTGAGCAATTCAATCCTGCCTTTGCTGTGGAGCGACATGATGATCTGGAGACGATACGAAGGACACTAACAGCTCAGAGTATTCCTCGAATTTTCCTCTGGTTTTTGTGTCAACTGGTGTACGGTGTATGCCGGTTCCTGGACTCCCGCCCCGCGCATGCGCTCTTGCCGCGCGCTTCAGATTTCTCCGGCTATCTTCGGGAATCCTCGCTCTGTGCGCGCGCAGTAGCAATTTCAGACGCTGTCAACATCGGCTTCTTTTTTGTTTGCTTTTGCTTATTTTTTTGTCACATGCCTTTCGCATAGGCTTAGTTGCATTTCTTATTTTTCCTCCCTTTTCTCATTTCGCCGCTCTGCGGTCTCCTAGTCCTAGTTTTCAGTGCAGTCCTTTTGTCTGCCCTTCTCCTTTTCCATTTATTTCCCCACGCTACCCCTCGTGGCCAAGCGGTGTAGTGGTTAGCGCGTGTGTCTCTTATGCCTGAGATCCTTGGATTGAATCCGACCCCAGGATTCATCCTGCTCTCACTAATTTATTGTTATTCCCCCGGCGTCTTACATGCGCACTCTATTTTTACGGTATCTCCACAGCTGGCTTTGACCTTCTCTGTTCCCTCTCAGTAGTGCTTCAGCCCCTTGGGGTTGATTTAGTAGTCACCCCGCTCCCTGTATATTCGAGGTGATCCCATCACAACCCTCTGGGGTATCCTACCAGGCTAGGGCGCTCTACCGACCGCACCCCTGCCTTGTAACCCCTAGGGGGTGCAGTTCTGCACTTGGGTCCTTCCCTTTTTCCATTCTCCCAGCCAGTAGTCATTTCCTGGCCGGAATCGTAACACTTAACTTCATCACACAACTTTAACATTAACAGAATTACCAACAGTAAGCCAGAGCTTATTATTGAACAGTGAAAGCTGTTGTAGCAGCAAAGGAGGGAAAATTCCAAACTCCTACCCATGTCTTTGGATGGATTTTTATGTGTCCACAAATCTTTGGTTATACAGCGCAACTAAAATCAGTTCACTTAAAGTAAGATTTCTATTTGATGATGGCTAGCTCTTGTTTAACACAAAACTCATCTACAGAAATACAGCCAAATAAAGTTCATCTTTTTTTGCTCCAGGTCTCTTTTACAAATAGACATAGAGCATTCTTTGGCCTTGATGTAACGACCCGGACACTCAGGGTAAAGGGAATCAGGTGCAGGTTTATTGGTAACAGGATACAAACACGTAGTCAAAAACCAGTCCAAAGTCGAAGCCAGATGATCAGAACCGCCGTGCAACAAACCAGAGGGAATAGGCAAAAACCGTAGTCAAAAACGTAGCAAAAGATCACACACTAGTATCCAAACAGTGTAGTACAACATGAACGCTCGGAAACGCCGGGTGAAACAACGAGACCTCGCGAAGAACAGTACGTCAGGCGTGCCCTTATAAAGATGGCCGCAACCCGGAAACTGTGCGGCCTAGTATTCGGGTGACGGCGCTCTCTGGTGGTGCGGCGTAGAATCCGCCGCTGGCGTGACAGAGCCCCTCCCCTGACGGGCGGCTCCTGCCGTCCGAAGAGAACCAGGTAGGCCGGGACACCTTGAGTTCAGAGAGACTGAGGTTAAGGAGAGTGGACCCGAACCCATAGAAGTTGGAAGAGCAAGACTCACTTCTCAGGAACGGTGCAGGAGAATGTAACTTCAGTTGTGCTTGTATTGTGGCGAAGCTGGCCACCTCCGCGTTTCCTGTCCGTGCTTGCCTGGGGTCGCAATGTCTGCAGAGGTGGTTGACAGACACCATATCCTCGTGCAAGACTCTAAGGTACCTCTTAACCTAAAGGCGGTGGACGGACGCCGATTAGGGAAGAAGGCTGTGACTCAACAGACTCAGGAGGTCACATTACGCACGGGTGTCCTGCATGAAGAGGTAATGTCCTTTTATGTTATTCCTGCACCCCGTCACGACATAATCCTGGGTTACCCTTGGTTGGTGAAGCACCAACCTCGTATTGACTGGCAACGGGGGAAGATAACTCAATGGGGCCCCTCTTGTTTCCAATTGTGTCTGACTTTGACCGTTCGAGCTACCCTAGTGGAGAGTCCTGAGGTCAAGGAGGGAGAGACTGTGCCACGCTGTTATTCAGATCTGACCGAGGTTTTCTCCAAACTAAAGGCCAGCAAACTACCTCCTCATCGCCCAGGTGCCTGCGCCATCGATCTTGTACAGGGTACTACGCCACCACGAAGCAGGATCTATCCCTTGTCTAGAGTGGAATCTGAGGCTCTAGAGGCCTACGTCGAAGAAGCTTTGAAATTGGAATACATCCGTCCTTCCACCTCCCCAGCGGCAGCCAGCTTCTTCTTTGTGAAGAAAAAGGATGGAGGTTTGTGTCCTTGTATCGATTACCGTGGCCTGAATAACATAACTGTCAAGTACAAGTATCCTCTTCCCTTAGTTCCTGCTGCTTTAGAACAGCTCAGAGGAGCTACCATCTTCACCAAGCTGGACCTGCGCAGTGCCTACAACCTGATCAGGATTCATGAGGGAGACGAGTGGAAGACAGCGTTCCTCACGACACGTGGCCACTACGAGTATCAGGTCATGCCTTACGGTCTAGCCAATGCTCCATCGGTGTTCCAATCCTTCATAAACGAGGTATTGAGGGACATGATAGACCGTTGGGTGATAGTGTACATCGATGACATTCTGATCTACTCTGAGAACTTTACGCAACATGTTGAGCACGTACGCCTAGTGTTGCAAAGGTTGTTAAAGAACAAACTGTATCTTAAGGCTGAAAAATGTGAATTCCATGTGACATCCATTAAGTTTCTGGGTTACGTTATTGACCAGCAGGGGGGTGCACATGGATAAGGAAAAGGTAGAGGCAGTAGTTGCTTGGCCTCAACCCCCCAAACCAGGTTATCAATCTCGATCGAGTGTCGAATGTAATCGTCCAGACTCAAGGTGGCCCACCGAACCACCATCTCTGTCCGTAGGTCTGCACGGAGTCCCCGCTTAAACATGGCCAGGAGAGCGGGTTCGTTCCATCCACTTCCTGCCGCCACCGTGCGAAACTCAAGAGCGTACTCCGCTGCTCTGCGCTTCCCTTGCTTCATATTGCTCAAAATTGACCCCACGTCCCTTCCTGCCACAGGGTGGTCAAACACCTCCTTGAACAGGGCATAGAACCGTTGTTCTGACTGCAGAACCTCACTGCCCTGGGTCCCATAGAGCTGTTGCCCACTGCTTAGCTCTACCCGTTAGCAGTGAGATCACAAAGTGGATCTTGTCAGTCTCGGTGTGGAATTGGTTAGGGTGATGGTCAATATATAGGCTGCACTGCATAAGAAACTCTTTACAGGTGTCTAGCGCACCATCATACCTTTCAGGGAGAGCAACCTGAAGTGACGCGGAATCACGTCGGGGTACCGCCTCGGCGGGTGGTGTGGCGTTAATCGGGGGTGAGGTTACCCCAGTCTGCGCTGCATGAGCTTAGCGATCTCCTCCAGCTTTTCCTCCTGTCGGGTGATTCGAGCCTCCAAATCTGCTGATTCCATGTTCAGGCGAGGTCTTCTGTAACGACCCGGACACTCAGGGTAAAGGGAATCAGGTGCAGGTTTATTGGTAACAGGATACAAACACGTAGTCAAAAACCAGTCCAAAGTCGAAGCCAGATGATCAGAACCGCCGTGCAACAAACCAGAGGGAATAGGCAAAAACCATAGTCAAAAACGTAGCAAAAGATCACACACTAGTATCCAAACAGAGTAGTACAACATGAACGCTCGGAAACACCGGGTGAAACAACGAGACCTCGCGAAGAACAGTACGTCAGGCGTGCCCTTATAAAGATGGCCGCCACCCGGAAACTGTGCGGCCTAGTATTCGGGTGAAGGCGCTCTCTGGTGGTGCGGCGTAGAATCCGCCGCTGGCGTGACACTTGAAGTACCTGATCCACACCTAAACAATCTTTAGCTAACTAGTCCTAGGCTTTATATGACACAGAGAGAAGATCCACCCACTTACAGCAGCAGAAGTTCCATCTCACAACAGAACAGGAAACATCAGCCTCCACACAGGGACATGGCCATTTTACAATGAAAGAGAAACAAACATTTAGAGTTTATCTTATAAACCAAAATATCATTATAATTCAGAATTTTGGTAACAATTACACTAGATAAAAAAATATTTTTGTGCCTCACACCACTGACTGTAACACAGCAACCAACAAGCTCCTACAGAAATAGGAGTCAGTCCACTTTAATAGAAATACTTTTTTAAATTTCCACTCCACTTCCACACATTACAAATTAAAAAAATATTTTTGAATCCACTACATTTATGAAACATCAATCGATACTTATTACTTATGCATGAACAAAACAGTAAATGGCAGATAGAATCGGTTGAGCGATTAGAGATTATGAATTATTCTATAGCGAGTTTGTGAAAACCGGCATATTAAACAACTACTTCTGCTGAAAATGCTGACATATCATCCCAAGGACTTGTAATAACTGGACTCTATTCGCTAACACAACTCACGTTTACCCTGACAGACACACGATTTAATACCAGTAATAATCCAGAGTGGACAAGAAAACATAGTAAAAAGGAAGAGGTGGCGACTAAAATGAATCATTAGTTGTTTCATCAGTGTGGAAATGGTACAGATTTTACACAATGCGAATGATACAAACAACATTCATTCATTCATTCATTTTCTTTTCTGCTTAATTCTTTACAGGGTCGAAAGGAGAGCCGATGCCCAGCTGGCAACACAGGCAGGAACAACCCTAGCCAGGGCACCAATCCATCATAGGGAAACTTCTAATTTGTTTGCTTATTCAGTCCACAATAACACAATACTTTATTTTAATTCAGGAAGCTTTTGAATGCAGTGGTAGATGAGAGATTGTGCCTGCAAAGCACACTGTGAAAAAGGTGACTGGGTGGTATTTTAGTGCACCAAGGGTGCGTGGGAAAGTAAGCTGGTGGTGAGATGCAGATGAAGCTCAGAGGTAGATGTGTTTTTCACCTGGTAAAATCAACACAGGGAGGAGGTCCTAACCAGTAACAAAGGGCGCCAATCCATCACAACACACACACACATGCACACACTCATCTATAAAGAATATTTATTTTATGATTACTCATGGAAAATTGTTTTGGCATTGAGGTATTTTGATAATACATTATTTGCCATACTTAAACAAAAGGAAAAAAATCATTATAATACAGACAGAATAGTGTCATATGAGTTTAGTTCAATTCAAAAAAGCTCTCACTATTCAGGTCTCGATAAATTTCTGTAATCGGCATACAGGGTCGAAAGGTGTTGTTTACCTCTTGTAATGGAAAATAAAGTAGTGTTTAACACAGCCAGTCAGACGGGGGTGGGGTGTTGAGGCGGTCTGGCACCCTTGAAGCTGGTGTGGCTACAGTTTTGTGGTTGGAAAATCTTCAAACAATGCTTTGCACAATTTTCTAAGACATGGATAGATGGTGCCTGTTGCTGAGCAAAGGCTTGTGGTTTGTGGTGTGGCCGATCTATACATACAGAAAAAAGTGCAAGATTGATTTAAATCAGATGGAATCAAAATAGCAGCAGAGACTGTAAAGGTTCAATATCTCACCAAAGTCCAGAAACAAGGCTCTACTCGAGAGGAGTGTTAAAAATGTTTGAGGGATATAAAGACCAAGCCTTTTATACAGTGGTGCTTGAAAGTTTGTGAACCCTTTATAATTTTCTATATATCTGCATAAATATGCAAAAAACGTAAAACATCATCAGATTTTCACACAAGTCTTAAAAGTAGATAAAAAGAACCCAGTGAAACAAATAAGACAAAAATATTATACTTGGTCATTTATTATTGAGGAAAATGATCCAATATTACATATTAGTGAGTGGCAAAAGTATGTGAACCTTTGCTTTCTGTATCTGGTGTGACCTCCCGTGCAGCAATAACTGCAGCTAAACGTTTCCTGTAGCTGTTTGGAGGAATTTTAGCCCATTACTCCGTACAGAACAGCTTCAGCTTTGGGATGTTGGTGAGTTTCCTCACATTAACTGCTCCCTTCAGGTCCTTCCACAACATTTCGATTGGATTAAGGTCAGGACTTTGACTTGATTGGAAAATGATCCAATATTACATATTAGTGAATGGCAAAAGTATGTGAGCCTTTGCTTTCAGTAACCTTTCAGTAACTTTCAGAACAGTTTCAACTCTGGGATGTTGGTGGGTTTACTCACATTAGCTGCTCACTTCAGGTCCTTCCCCAACATTTCCATTGGATTAAAGGTCAGAACCATTCTTTGGTAGAACGACTTGTGTGCTTAGGGTCGTTGTCATGCTGCATGACCCACCTTCTCTTGAGATTCAGTTCCTGGACAGTTGTCCTGACATTTTCCTTTAGAATTCTCTGATATAATTCAGAATTCATTGTTTCATCAATGATGGCAAGCCATCCTGGCACAGATGCAGAAACAGGCCCAAAAACCATGATAACTACCACCGCCATGTTCACCAGATGGAATAAGGTTCTTATGCTGGAATGCAGTGTTTTCCTTTCTCCAAAACACATAACGCTTTTCTTTTAAACCAAAAAGTTCTATTTTGGTCTCATCTGTCCACAAAAACATTCTTCCAATAGCCTTCTGGCTCGTCCACGTGATCTTTAGCAAACTGCAGACGAGCAGCAATGTTCTTTTTGAAGAGCAGTGGCTTTCTCCTTGCCAAACACTGTCATGCACACCATTGTTGTTCAGTGTCCTTCTGATGGTGGACTTCATGAACATTAAACATTAGCCAATGCGAGAGAGGCCTTCAGTTTCCTTAGAAGTTACCCTGGGGTCCTTTGTGACTTCACCAACTATTACACGCCTTGGCTCTTGAAGTGATCTTTGTTGGTCGACCACTCCTGGGGAGGGTAACAATGGTCTTGAATTTCCTCCATTTGTACACAATCTGTCTGACTGTGGATTGGTGGAGCCAAAACTCTTTAGAGATGGTTTTGTATCCTTTTTCAGCCTGATGAGTATCAACAACTCTTTTTGTGAGGTCCTCAGAAATCTCCTTTGTTCGTGCCATGATACACTTCCACAAACATGTGTTGTGAAGAGCAGACTTTGATAGATCCCTGTTCTTTAAATAAAACAGGGTGCCCACTCACACCCAACTGTCATCACATTGATTAAACACCTGAATTTAATTTCACCTTCAAATTAACTGCTAATCCTAGAGGTTCACATATTTTTGCCACTCACTAATATGTAATATTGGATCATTTTCCTTAATACATAAATGACCAAGTATAATATGTTTCTCTCATTTGTTTAACTGGGGTAAACAAATGAGACAAAAATCTGATGATGTTTTAGGTCATATTCATGCAGAAATATAGAAACTTCTAAAGGGTTCACAAACTTTCAAGCACCACTGTATGTAAATCACTTGAGAATCATGGTTAAAGACTTAATCTCGTTCAGACATACAGTGCATTGGGAAACGTTTTCAGTTCCTTTCAACCTAAATATTTTCCCAGTCTTAAAATGTGTTCCTAGATCTGGCCATCCAGCCAAACTGAGTAATCCATAATGAAGGGCCTTGGTAAGACTGCTAACCAAAAACCCAATGTTCAGTTTGAATGAGATCCAGAGTTCACTTGTTGATACTGTAGCACCTTATAGAAATACAACATTCAGTCCAGAACGCCACCAATCAGGCCTTTATGTAGAGTAACCAGGTGGAAGCCATTCCTAACTAAAAGGCACCTGAACAATTCTCTGACCATGAGTGAAACAAAGACTGACCTAATTAGCCACAATTGCTAGTGAGCTGTATGGAGGAATCTGGGTACTAAGCAAACCATTCATTAATGCCATTAATACAATCAAATGTGGTGGCAGCATCATGATGTGGGGGTAATTTTCTTCAACCAGGACTGGGAGGCTAGTCAGGATAGAAGGAATGATGGATACAGCAAATCATATAATAATAATGAGTCAAAACCTTTAGCAGAGTGCCCAAGACGTCAGGAAGGTAGGTTTATATTTCTACAAGACAATGAACCATATATAGCTTACCACCAAGTAAGTTTGAACGATTGTTTATGACTCAAATGGACTTGATGGTCTTACTGGTTGACCAGCACACCAGGTGTCCAAAACAAAACATATGTTGGTCTTCGCTCTTTTAGCAGGGAAACTATCAAAAGAAACCGAAGGCATGTAGGATCAAAAGAACACCTCAGTGCTGCGAAAGTGTTTGAATTAAGTACGAAGTGAAGGGTCTTTACTGATGTAATTGGGATATTTCAGTTGTTCAATTTATAATAAATTAACAAAATCATCAGGGTGAAACAGAGGTCCGTTTCTGCTGTGTAAATTTAAGTAAAGTCGTGTGATACAGATCCGATTTACAGACTTTTACTGATTAGCTCTTGAACAGGAAGTAAACAAACAAAGCAAAAGGAAAGCACAACGGCTAATGCAGATTATTACATAATACATCGGCTACAATTATAAGTAAAAAGCGATTACAAACGTTTACTAAAGACCGTAAAAGTCTTTATTATTGCTAATAAACGTATACGTGGAGACAACACACTTTCAATTTTGTTTTGCTTCTATTCCACCAATCAGAACTCAGACTTCAGTCACGTCATTATTTTCTGAAAACTTGTAAGATGGTGAGAGGTGTACTCTGAGGCCCCCTCCTGGGTTCAGGGATGGACGTTCCCTTTTTACAAAAATGGCTTCTTTTACTCCGTGTTCAAACCATCGTTCCTCCCTATCAAGGATCTGCACGTCTTCATCCTTGAAAGAGTGTCCACTGGCCTGTAGGTGGGTGTAAACCACAGAGTCCTGACCTGATGAGGTAGCTCTTCTATGTTGTGCCATCCGTTTCGCCAGTGGCTGTTTGGTTTCCCCGATGTACAATTCCTCTCACCATCTTACAATGGAGCCATTGCAGCCCTTCCCCAATCCTGTGTGAATGGCACACGTGGCCATTGTCATTAATGGCTATGTCAATCTGCATATTAAACTGATCACCGGTCCCATTGTTATGTAATGGTGCTGGTACCAGTCGTTATGCAACATGCTGTATATAAGATTGGGGAAGTTTTCCAACTGCTGAGATTGAAGAAGTCACTTAGATGAGTGATGAAACGTGTCTCCAACAAAATCTATGTCCAGATGAACAGATTTAGCTTCTTGGATTTTCTTACCTGGATCATTGAGCATGCATCAAGACATATTTTGTAACGTCTCAAAACTCAATCGTGTTTGGTTAATTATTTATTAGACTCAATATATTTTGTCAGTACATCTATCAGAGGCAATTAATCACCCATATGACAAAGACAAGCTGATGAAATCCTCCGATTACAATTTTAAGAGTGCAGAAAATGAAATCGTATGTAATAATTCATGCAGTTTATAATAAAGTTAATATCAACGTTAGTTTAAATCAAATTTACCTGACAACACAAGATGGATACAAAGAAAAATAGGAATTATATCTTATGGTTCGCCATGTAAAAGGGCTGACGAACCATCAAAACTAAATAAGAGGGATTTGGGACCCAATTGCAGTTAGCTCCCGATGGTATTAATGAACTGAAATGAGGTTAAATAAATAAACTGAAATAAAACAATACAAATGAATAAATAACAAAAAGGGGAAGGGAGTCTCTGTGTGTGTGTGTATGCAGAAGCCAGCGAATGTGCGATCAGGCAGTCACACACAGAGATCAAGCCGCACTTGCAGGAGCAGAGGAAGGAGGGGGTAAAATCCCCCACTTGACGTCAGCGGTGCTGAACGCGCTGCTGCACGTCAGCTCTGCAGGGAGAGAGACAGAGGGGGGCGTGGCCCGATCGCTGCTCAGTGCTGGGAGAGCAGACAGCGAGGCTGAATACAGGCGCAGATCGGCACGTGGCGCTGGGAAACGCGAGGGATGAAGAGGATGGAAATAAAACAAACGTTATTAAAGCTCTCCCTTCACTATCTAAGCCCTACGATGACTTTTACCTCACGCTTCCCAGCGTTACTGAATCTAGGCTCCTTCACGAGCCTAGATTATCCCACTGTCCCTGCAAAAGAAATAAAACGAAAGGAAAACGAACTGAACAAAAGGCGGAAGCGCGGCGCTCTATAAGAAGTATGAGACGGATGAGGTCTCCAACACACGCCTGAGGCCAACGACGATCGCTTTTAATAAAACACCGTAGCGGGGATCGAACAGCAAAGCGGTGTGTGCAGTCAGATGATCCGACAGCTACTGCCAGTGGCAAAGCTCTTAAATAGCCAAAGGCAGCAGCTGAGGATCATTTGCCTGTGATTGAGCTACTTACTGACAGGGAGCTCAACCACAGCGGCTGCCAGGAGTCATACGAGGAATGTAGAGCGTTGCCACCCTCTACAGTCCATACCTGGTATGACGGTATGACTCCTGACATTATAAGGTTCTGTTTTTGGATTTTCTCTGGAATCGCTCCATCTTTTATTGACCAAAAGATCGTTTATTCATCAGCAGAACCTCATCAGGATTAATCCCAAATACTGCCATAATCACTACATATCACTACAATTGTCCGACTTTGTTCAGTGTTCCACATTAGAGCAGGTAGAGTCTTGTCGGAAAGACGACTTGTGTGAAATTGCGAAGCATTATGGAGTTCATGTGTCAAAGCAAATGTTAAAAAGGGATATTAAGCAGCTTGTGGTGGATAGGATGATGGCACTGGATGTTTTGCATCTGAATTTGGGAGACACCACAGTGCACTCTGGAGATATGGGTTTGCAATCATCTTTGGTTGGTAGGGTGGAAGCTAACCCTCTTCCGAGACAGTCCTTGTCTTTGTATGATCCTCTGTCAGAGTCTCCTAGGACGTCCATAGAGGCCAAATATAAGGTTCGGCTGACACGGTTACGGTTGGAGGCGGAGGAAAGGGAGAAAGCTCGACAGGCTGAAATGGATTTGAAGCTTGCCATATGGAAGCTAGAGTTGGAGACCGAGAAGGAAATCCGTTTCCGGGAGTTGGAACTCTGTGCGGTGAAGATCACACCGACTTCAACTGAAGGAACGGTGACGGATCAGGTCCGTGATCCAGTGGAAGCTGTCGCTCCTGTATTTCCTGCCGTGACTCCTCCAGAACCTTCTCCGGTGTTGTCCGGGAGTACTGACATGAGTAAACACATTGGCTTGGTCCCACCGTTTAAGGACGATGAGGTGGATGCTTATTTCCCTACATTTGAGAGGATTGCCATAACATTAAACTGGCCAAGGAGTTTGTGGTCAATTTTACTCCAATGTAAATTGGTTGGCAATGTTAGGATGCCAGGAATGGCCCATAGGTGGCAGCAACGCTCCACATTCCTGGCATGACTCCTGACAGCCGCTTTGGTTGAGCTGTCAAAGTCTATTGACAGCTCAATCAGAGCAAAGGATCCTCAGCTGCTGCCTGTGGGTATTTAAGACCCTCGTCACGGGCAGTAGCTGTCGGATCATCGCTCCAACATGCCACTTATGCCGCCTGATCTTCGCCTTTTGCGAATTGGTCACTGTTGGCCGCTTAAAGCGTGTCTCTTGAGACTTCATCCCTCTCACCCGCTCTCCACAAAGCTTCCCATTTCTTTCTCCTGATCGCCTTTTGTTTGTTCTATTTATTTGGTATGCTCAGCGGACGACCGGCCTCGGCAAGGAGGTCGGCCTTGTAGTGCTCCTGAAGGACATGAGGTAAGACAGGGCATTAGTTATAGTGTAGGGTTGAGAATTTACTCGCTCCATTCTCTTCTGTTTTTCCCTCCGCATTGCCGCTGACTACCGCGGCACTTCCGTCTCCTTTCGCTTTTAGCGATTGGTATTTCTTTCCCTCCGCCCTTTTCCCGTTTTGGGCCGGCAAGCGATAGCTTTTACTTTCGCTTCGTTCCCTTATTTGTATTTATTGTATTCGGTTTATTTATTTTCGCTTCGGCTCGTTTGGAAGATCCGGAGCCTTTTCTCCGCCCCTTCCAAAGCGAGCCGGCTCTCCTGTGTGTGTGTGTGTGTGCGTGCATTTGTGTGCGTGCATTTGCGTGCGTGTGTATTTGTGTGCGTGCATGCATGTGCGTGCGTGTGCGCGCATGTGTGCTTGTGTGCGTGCGTGCATGTGCATGTGTGTGCGTGCGTGTGTGTATGTGTGCGTGCGTGTGTGCGCGTGCGTGTGTGTATGTGTGCGTGCGTGCGTGTGTGTGCATATGTGTGTGCGCGTGCGTGTGTGTGTGTGCGTGCTTTCCCTCACACGCAGGGGGGATTGGCTTTTGTTGGTTATTTCTTTGATCTAGCCTCAGTGGTCGGGTGGAGCGATCGGTTATACCACTAATCATTGGCGTGGTCGACCTGGGTTCGCTCCCCAGCCACTGAGGTGACTTTCTTTATTTAGTTTCTCATTTATTTGCATTTTATTATTTATTGTTTTATTTCTTTGTTATATTTCAGTTCACTACTACCATCTGGAGCTAACTGCATTTGGGTCCCAACCCCTTTTTTCTATTTACTTTTGACGGTTTGCCATCGTTTCAACATGGCGAACTGTAAGAGGCAAGGCTCAGGAAGTTTGTTCAGCTTTGTCCTTAGAACAGAGCATGAATTATGATGTAGTAAAGGCCGCAGTCACTTAGAGCATATGAGCTTGTGCCTGAGGCGTACCGACAAAAGTTCAGACATGCCGAAAAGCGTGCTGACCAAACATTTGTGGAGTTTGCTCATGAGAAATCTTGTCTGTTCGATAAGTGGTGTTTAGCCAGCAGTGTAAATAACCTGGAAGGCCTGCGAGAGTTAATATTGCTGGAGGAATTTAAGAAATGTTTGCCTGGTCAGCTCGTAACATATTTAAACGAACAGAAAGTGTTAATACTGTCACACGCCGCAACTCTCGCTGATAAATTCGCTTTGACACACAAAACCGAGTTCGAGTATACGTCTGCCATTAGGAAACAGAATCAGATACTGAGAACTCGTCCTCGAGTTAAGTCCAATAGTCCTAAGTCTGATAAACCTGAAGCTAGGTTGTGTTTCTACCGTCGTGAGCCCACGTAATCGCTGATTGCCGTGATTTACAAAGAAAGAATGAGCGTGCAAAGTCAGTTAAGAAAGTCAGTACATTCACTGCCATGAATAAAAGTGCTACCCCTTTGTCCGCACCCCTGTTGGAAGAAATAGAGCCCGTATTTAAGCCATTCACGTTCAGGGGTTACGTTTCTATCCCAGGTACGGTGGAAAAACAGCACAGCTCCATCCTGAGGGACACAGGTGCAGCCGAGTCTCTCATCTTAGATTCAGTGTTGCCTTTTTCTTTGGATAGTTATTGTGGTAGCGATGTGTTACTGCAGGGAGTTGGAATGGGAGTTGTGCGCCCTTACATAATGTTTTGATAGAGTTACCTGATTTTGTGAAGCAAAGGAGAGTCGCTGTGCGCTCTCAACTGCCTGTAAATGGCATATCTCTTATCTTAGGCAATGACCTTGCTGGGGATAAAATATGTGCCATACCTGAAGTTGTTAATGATCCGTTCTTGAACTGTGGTGAAACTGAATCTGATGTTTTTCCTTCATGCATGTTGACTCGTGCAATGACACGGAAATGTCCTGATATGGTTACATTGTCTGATACTGTCTTTGTTAAAGATGATCCTTTATCAGCTGATGTCCAGGACGTACATAACTCCAAGTCACCAGTGTTGAACAGTGGAGACAATGACACGTATGTAACACGTGAGAAACTTGTGACTGCACAAAAGAATGACGTCACGTTGAGCAAATGTTTTGAAATGTCTGTTAGTCCCGAGCCGGTAAAGTATTCACATGAATATTACGTGAAAAACGATGTATTAATGAGACGGTGGTCTCCTTCTGTTACAGACAACCATTCCGATGTACACCAGGTGGTGGTGCCTCAGCCATACAAATTGCAGGTCCTCGCTTTAGCCCACGATCATCCCTGTTCAGGTCACTTAGGAATCCGAAAGACCTACCAATGGATTCTCCGTTATTTTTTCTGGCCCTCTATGAAGTCGGATGTCACTAGGTATTGTCGTACATGTCATGTTTGTCAGCTAGTTGGTAAGCCTAATCAAGTGGTTAAACCTGCTCCACTCCGACCAATTCAAATTTCGGATGAACCATTTGAGCGCATATTAATTGACTGTGTAGGCCCATTGCCAAAAACTCGGGACAGGAAATAACTACCTCTTAACAATTATGTGTGCTGCTACCAGGTTCCCAGAGGCCATTCCAATCCGTACGATCCGTTCCCGTGTGATTGTAAAAGCATTGGTTAAGTTCTGTACTACATTCGGGTTGCCGAAAGTTATTCAGTCAAACCAAGGGTCAAACTTTATGTCGCGAGTATTTGCTGAAGTCCTGAAGGAACTTTGCATTACTCATCAGGTTTCCACTGCATATCATCCTGAATCGCAGGGAGCGTTAGAACGCTTTCATCAAACATTTAAAAATATGTTGCGTACGTTCTGTCATGAAGTCAATAAGGACTGGGACGAAGGAGTTCCCTTCCTGTTATATGCAATTTGGGATGCAGTGCAGGAATCTATTGGTTTTAGGCCATCAGAGCTAGTCTTCGGTCATATAGTTAGGGGACCACTTAAGGCGTTGCAGGAACAGTGGTTGTATCCCAGTTCACAGGCCCGTCCCAAGTCAGTTTTAGACTACGTGCAATCCCTGAGAGAGAAAATGGATACTGCTCGGCAAGTGGCTGCGCGCACCTTGTCCTTGGCTCAGGGTAACATGAAAAGTAAGTTTGACCAGAAGTCAGTAAACCGCTGGTTCCAGGCAGGTGACCTTGTATTAGCGTTACGTCCTATTCCCGGCTCAGCCCTGCACACTCGCTTTGCAGGACCTTACCAGTTAAAGGAAAAGTTAAGTGATGTGAATTATGTTATTATGACGCCTGGCCGGAGGAAGAAAACACGTATCTGTCACATTAACTTGTTGAAGCCATATCATGCTCGGTTATCACAAACACCACTGGAGCCAGCAGTTGTATCTGCTGTTTCGAAATCTCCGTCTGAGTACTCACCAGAGTCCGATAATCTTCACCTAGGTCATTACAGTTTGCCATGCGCCCGCCTTAAAAACTCAGTGGCTTTAGAGAACCTAGATTCGAAGCTAGCTTCATTAGCTCCAAATTGTCAGCAGGATCTGAAAAATATAATCGCCTCTTTTCCTCAACTGTTTTCGGATACGTTTTCGTGTACTTCAGTTTTGAGTCATGATATTGACCTTGGAAATCACCCCCCAATCAAACAGCATCCTTACCGAGTTAATCCAACTAAGCGTGCCATTCTTAAGCAAGAAATGGACTATTTGATTCAGTATGGCCTTGCTAAGCCTAGTTTCAGCCCCTGGTCGTCTCCATGCCTCCTAGTACCCAAGCCGGACAGTACTTATCGTTTCTGCACCGACTTTAGGAAAGTCAATGCAGTGAAGAAACCTGACTCCTATCCGCTGCCGCGGATGGAGGATTGCGTAGATAGGGTTGGTTCTGCTTCATATGTAACTAAACTGGATTTGCTGAAAGGTTATTGGCAGGTACCGCTCACTCCGAGAGCTTCTCCGAGAGAGAATTTCTGCATTCATTACCCCGGATGCTTTTCTGCAGTACTCTGTCATGGCATTTGGATTGCGGAATGCGCCAGCGTCGTTCCAGCGGCTCATGAACATCGTGTTGTCTGGGGTACCTAATTGTACAGCGTACCTGGATGACGTGGTGGTTTATACCGAGTCCTGGGAACAACACTTGGCCGTATTAAAGCTCATATTCATGCATTTGAGGGACGCCCATCTTGTATTAAATCTGGAAAAATGTGAATTCGGACAAGGGGTCGTTTCCTACTTAGGTAAAGTAGTTGGGAGTGGTCAAGTGAAACCACTGGATGCCAAGGTTCAGGCTATCCTTAATTTTCCCACATCCACTACCAAACGAGAACTGCGTAGATTCCTTGGTATGGCAGGATACTACCGCTGTTTTTGTAAGAACTTTTCTGTACTTGTAAACCCTCTTACAAACTTACTGCGTGCAGACATCTAATTCGTTTGGTCCTCAGAAGCTCAAAGTGCTTTCTTAGAAGTGAAAATCTTACTTAGTGAATCCCCTGTATTAGCCTCCCCAGTCTTTGATCGCCCTTTCAAATTGGAAGTTGATGCGTGTAGCGTAGGTGCCGGTGCCGTACTGGTGGAGGAGGATGATCAGCGTGTCGATCATCCGATTTGTTACTTCTCAAAAAAGTTCCTCAAACACCAACTGGCATACAGTACGATTGAGAAAGAGGCCCTGGCACTGTTACTAGCACTACAGCATTTTGAGGTTTATTTAGGCAGTAGCGTTAACCCCATTCGTGTGTACACTGACCACAACCTGTTCCTCGCTCGGATGGCGAACGCCAATCAGCGTTTAATGCGCTGGGCGCTGATTCTACGAGGTTTTAACCTCGACATAGTGCACAAGCGAGGACCTGACAATGTGGTGACTGATGCTCTCTCTCGTGGGAGCATATAATGATATGAGATTGTCTCATGTTTTTGGTTTGTTTTGGTTTTGTTTTCTTTTCATATTATGGTGCTCCTCATTAGAGGGTTTTGTTTTGTGGGTGGGGGTGTTACACCGCCCGTTAGGCAGCGTATTATTGTATTGTCGGCTGCGCTATGCTGTTGTTTGCTCTCCAGGGTTGCGTGCGCTCCACTCCTGTGGATCTCCTCCTGCTCTGATCGTCAGGGCACGCGACCAGTCGATCGCCTTCGGCCTGGAGAATCGGCAGCAAAAGTCGCCCAATGGATCTCTTGTCGCTCAGTGGCATCTGGAAAACCTCCTAAACATCGAGGCTGAAGGATTAAGACTGTGGCCCGCGATTCAAGCCCCGGCTCACTACCTGCATGATTGTGTGTCCCTTGGTCCGTTCGCCCGCGGTTTTGTGTGGTAATTTGTTAATAATTGTTATTGGTGGCGTCAGATATTGTGTATTGTGTGTATGTTGTGTTTGTTCCCCTGGTTGCCCCGTGTATTATATTCCTTTGCACTGTATATATATAAAAAGCACTTATTCTTTATTTCTTTGAGGCTCGAGTCATCCATCACCTCCCGTTTCCATACTCCTTACCTTTCCTTTTTAAATGCTACGGCCTGCCCCTAGACCAGGTCGTAACAGCACTATATAGAGAGGATGACATAAAGGCTTTGTACCCTATGTAGTGCACTAAATGATTACGCGACAATTAGTTTAGGACGCAGCCGTTTGCATTATTGTTAACGAATTAGGAAAAGGTGTATTACCGCCCCCTGCTGTAACGGAGAATGAACTGGGTTGCCTCTGTAGCCTGATTTTACGCTACGTACGGGGTGTATAAACTTTTTCAACTGTGGAAAGTTCTGAAAGTGATCCACTTAAAGCTGGTGTTACAAATAAGCTGAACCCTGTGTAAATATAAATAAACTATTTATAACAACAATTATGTTATATAACAATTTTGTTTTGCTTCTATTCGACCAATTTCATTTTTACATTTTACAGCATTTAGCAGACGCCCTTATCCAGAGCGACTTACAATTGATACAATCTTACAATCCAAGCAATTGTGGGTTAAGGGCCTTGCTCAAGGACCCAACAGTGGCACCTTGGCAGAGGTGGGATTTGAACCCTGGACCTTCTGATCCATAGACCTGTACCTTAACCGCTAGGCTACCACAATCCCACCAACCCACATTCAAGGTTATGTTAGTCATATACACGGCTCAAAAAAATTAAAGGAACACTTTAAAAACACATCAGATCTCAATGGGAAAAAGTCATGCAGAATACATTTCCTGTTATGGACTGGGTAATGTGTTAGGAACAAAAGGATGCCACATCGTTTGATGGAAATGAACAATATCTCCCTACAGAGGGTACAATTCAAAGACACCCAGAAAATCTAATTGAAAGAAATGATGCAGCAGGCTAGTCCATTTAGCTGAAATTCCATTGCAGCTTCAAAATGTTACTCAGTAGTTTGTATGGCCTACACGTGCTCATATGCATGCCTGATAACGTCAGGGCTCCTAATGAGATAAAGGATGGTGTCCTGGGGGATCTCCTCCCAGATCTGGACCAGGGCATCACTGAGCTCCTGGACAGCAACCTGGCAGTGTCGGAAGTTACGCTGAATACTGAGTTACTGCAGCAGACCATATCCAGTTTATACTGAGATGTGGAGTGTGTATCAGACTGAAGCTGATAAGGTCACATTACACACACTGCTGCACGTGTCCATAAAATACATCTTTAAAAAGTATAAACATTGTGCAGAGAAATACAGTGGTATGAAAAAGTTTGGGCACCCCTGATAATTTTCATGATTTTTCTTTATAAATCATTGGTTGTCCAGCTCAGCAATTTCAGGTAAATATATCATATAGCAGATGAACACCGTGATATTTGAGAAGTGAAATTAAGTTTATAGGTTTTACAGAAAGTGTGCAGTAATTATTCAAACAAAATTAGGCAGGTGCATAAATTTGGGCACCCTTGTCATTTGAATACCTTTAGCACTAATTATTGGAACTCAAAAATTTGTTTTGTAAGCTCACTGACCCTTGATTCTACATAACAAGTGCAATCCAACTATGAGAAAGGATTTAAGGTGGCCAATTGGAAGTTTTTCTCCTCTTTGCATCTTCTCTGAAGAGTGGCAAACATGGGAGCCTCAAAAACAACTCTCAAATGGCCTGAAAAACAAGGTTGTTCAACATCATGGTTCAGGGAAAGGGAAAAAGCTCTCTCAGAGATTCAGCTGTCAGTTTCCACTGTGAGGAACATAGTGAGGCAATGGGAAGACCACAGGCACAGTTTTTTAGTTAAGCAACTCCCGAAGTGGCAGACCAAAGAAAAATCTCAGATAGGCAGAGGCGAAGGATGGTGAGAACAGTCATAGTCACATAGAACCACCTCCAAAGATCTACAAACTCATTCTTGCAGCAGCAGATGGTTTGTCAGTGTTCATCGTTCAACTATTACAGCGCACTTTGCACAAGGAGAGGCTGTTGTAGAGGCTGTATGGGAGAGTAATGCAGAAGAAGCCTTTTGCTGCAGACACGTCCCACAAACAGAGTCACTTGAGGTGTGCTACAGCACATTTGGACAATCCAGCTTCATTTTGGAATAAAGTGCGTGTGTACTGATGAAACTAAAATTGAGTTATTTGGACATAACAAGGAGCGGAAAAGGAACACAGCATCCCAAGACAAACACTTGCTACCCACAGTAAAATTTGGTGGCGGTTCCATAATGCCCGCGGGACTGTGTGGCCAGTGCAGGTACTAGGAATCTTGTTAAAATTGAGGGTCGCATGGATTCCAGTTAATATCTCCAGATTCTTAAGAACAATGTTCAAGAATCAGTGACAAAGTTGCACCGAGGCCAACGACCCCAAACCCTGCTCATAATCTACTAAGGCATTCATGCAGAGGAACCAGTACAACGTTCTGGAATGGCCATCTCAGTCCCCAGACATGAATATTACTGAAAATGTGGGCTGTCCATGCTTGGAAACCATCAAAGATGACTGAACTGGAGATGTTTCTAAAGAAGAATGGTCCAAAGCACCTTCAACCAGAATCCAGACTGGAAGCTGTAGGAAGCGTTTAGCGGCTGTTATTTCTACAAAATGAGGATCTACTAAATATTGATGTAATTTTTTGTTGGGGTGCCCAAATTTATGCACCTGCCTAATTTTGTTTGAATAATTACTGCACACTTTCTGTAAAACCTATAAACTTCATTTCACTTCTCAAATATCACTGTGTTCATCTGCTATATGATATATTTAACTCAAGTTGCTGATCTGAACAACCAATGATTTATAAACTAAAATCATGAAAATTATCAGGGGTGCCCAAACTTTTTCATACGACTGTAATGTTCACAATGCATAGTGTTAAAAAAAACAGTTTTAGTTCCAGTGATCCTGGACCCTGAATTTAGGGACTTGTTTGGTGGTGCTGTCTCCACAATCGGGAGATTTTTGGGTCGGGTAACAGCTTGTGGAATAACTCCAGCACCAGAGCTGCAACGGAGAGTCTTGTAACAGGCTAGAATAAACTTTCTTCAGTGTTTGAGCTCGTCTCTCTCTTCAGCCTTACACTTCAATTACATGTCTTCTCATGTTTTTCTCTCGCAGTCCTAGAGAAAAAGAGAAAATAAAAAGATTAGACTGAGCTGAACTAAGCTGAATCTTTTCTGTGATATATTGAGTAAAGTACCAGATTTATATGACATATCATTAAGATCCTGTTCACACTTAGGTTTCCTCCATCTTCAGTATCAAGATTGTAAATAATCCACAGAAAAAACTGTGTAAATGCAGCCATTAAATCAGATTTGGATCTGATCGCTCAAACCACTTCAGGAGTCTGGAGGTCTACGTTCCTCCTCAGGCAGGTTTGTCCCAGTTCCAGTTGATTGGACCTTTGTAATTACTGACCCAGCTGTAGATCTGGGCATGTTCAGAACAGCAGCTACTTTATAACTATTCCCCGACTTATGAAGGTCAACACACTTCTGATCTCTGTGTCACCTCATATATACCCCAGTGAAACAGGAAGTCATGGATTACTGCCTGAAAGTTCATAGACAGTCTGATCAACTACAAAATAAAAACAATAAATGGTAAAAGTCCTTAGGTTACATTTTGTTTATAAGAATTTAGGGGTGTCTAGGGGTGTCAGTAATTGTGGCACATGTGCTTTTGCTAAAAATAACTTTAATATTTCTTGATTAGATTTTTTTTTCTTAGTTTAAATGAAAGGTTGAATTTTTCGATTTTTTTAGTGTGACTACGCTAATTCACCAAAACCTCCATTTCCTATAACCTTTTTAACTCATCTTTACTGGGGGGGCTAATAATTCTGGTGGGGATAATTATTATGTAAGTGTACAAGAGTAAAATTTGATCAGAATACAATCTAAATATAAGATGCATGGAAAGACCGAGTGTAAATGAGATAAACGCTTCTTACTCTCTTAGTCTCATCTCCTCATGTCCACTTGAGAGATGAGAATTCTCTTAAATAGACTGTAAAACAGGAAGCCATTAAAGTTACTAAACATTAAACAATTAAATAAACAATCTATTCAGTTTAAGAAGCCTGAAAGTCTCACTTACACTCTGTATCTTTCTGTGGAACAGGTCTGAATCCTGAAAGACAGACGATGGACAGACAGTTACTGTAAGAACTGGGTACTGTATCTGAGCTACTGCATGATGAAGCTGAGCTTCAACCATCAGATGGAAATAGAATATTACTGTACAGTGGATTTGATTCATTCAGCTCATTCTGGTTTTAAACTTTACATTTGTCTCCTTCCTTCCTTACCAGATTTGATCTCCCTCCAGATGAGAATTCCAGCAACGATGGGAACGAGAGCAAAAAGAACACCAAACACTGCACCAACGATGATACCAATTAGTCCTCCATCTAATCCTCCATCTGGATCAACATTAATCAGTACAGCCTCAGGATTTCTCTTCCACATCTATCAATTTGGAGTTGATTTTATTAAAGTGTTCCTCTTACCTCTCAGGATTTGTCTCTCTCTCGCTTTCAGAACCAAGTCCTCCTTCAGGCTGCTGTGTTTAATCACACAGGTGTATTCATGTTTCTGCAGATCCTCAGGTGAGACTTTCAGAATGCTTCTCTTCTGGAAGCTTCCATCCTGGTTGGGTAACGTCTCTCTGAGCTCTGCGTCCTTATTCAGGTCCTCTAAGTCCTTCTGCCAGGTGATGGTTAGTCCTTTAGGAAAGAAACCTGTAGCATGACACACCAGCTCTGGAGAAGAGGAGAACTTCTGGAACATCAGCGCCTCAGGAGGAACTGCAGAGAGAGAAACATTATTAGTAGATGATGAAGGACAGGAAGAGGCGTGTGAGGGAGCAGTGGATGGATGTTTCTCCTCCACATCCTGATGAGGAATAAGTGAGGAACTGAGCAGCAGGTTTTCAGTGATGAATGCAGTGTGTGTGAGTTACAGTAACAGAGCAGATCATACACTCTACCTTTCCTCTCCAGAGTCTCTCTGCTGTAAGACACACACTTCTTTAACCAATCAATACACTCCTTCTCCAGGTAGATCTTACGGCGCTCAGTATAACCAGGTGTCTCAAATATCTGTTTAGTAGTAAGAGCTTTATGTGTAGCTGCAGTCCAGTTGACATTTTCCAAATCAAAACTGATGAAATCTTCTCCATCATAACCGTACTGTTCGTATCCTCTAACCCTAACCCTGGTTCCATCATCATCCAGCTCACAGCCGTACCTCCTCTGCATTGTGTGATTTCCTAAAGAGACACAAACATAAATAACACAGTAACACACTAGTCAGACACAACACAGGAAATAAAGAATCATAAATCTACCAGCTGATAGTTTCTGCTCTGTCTGGTTTCAGATGAACACATTTCTCCTGTACGGAGATCAGAGGGAGTTTAATTACAGTGATATTAGTGAGATCTGACTGATTCTTTATCAGCACTGGAACTACAGACCTGAACCTCCTGAACTGAAATAGGACTTTATCCAGTCAGCTCTAATATTGCTGATACAATGTAATAATAATGTAATACTGTACACACACTATTATGATAAACAACATCTATTTATTGAACACCACATACATGAAGTTATATAAATACATTTTGTATGCCTATCTTGAAAATAATAGTTGCAAGTTCTCAAAATAAACAGGCAAATCAATATGTACTATGGGCTTGTAGGAAAAAATGCAATTTTCCTATACATGTACTATTATGTGGCAGATGCTGTTTCGTTTCAGAATGTATGTGTATGTATGTTATGTTTGGTATCTATGAGATCCATATTTCAAGGAGACCAAGGTGGTGAGACATACAGCGCTGTACAATGGTTGCACGATAATGCACAGAACGGACACTCATTTTCAACCACATATGAAGCACCATTTGCCTGGACTGAGGAGAGTGTAATCTCAAACCAAAGGTACGATCATTCCCAGCAGCATGGGGTCTTCCTTTCTACAGAAAAGACTGACCGTCTCAGACAACCAACACTCATATGGTAACTAACTGAATTACCACCTCAAACAGGACTGTGCACCCCAAGACACACACACCATCCTGTATGCAAACTATGTATTGCCACAGTCAGCTGACACCCATATGATAACTTTGTCCCCTTGTTAGATCAAAGGTTTTTAACTGAATATAAAGATGTGTATTATTATTATCTGTCTTTTGTAATAAATTCACTGTTACTCCTTTCTTTATACTAGTCTTCTAGTAGTCCTTTCTAGACAGATAATGTATATGTAATAATAGATCTCTTGAAAGCTGTATAGTTAGACATGTCAATGGTCATCCTCTGCCATATGTAAAAGACTAGATCTTGATATGATTCTAGCTGGCACGTTGATAAAAAACCTCAACTA
>JAJAGP010004557.1:29258-47613 GCA_025084515.1 Ancistrus triradiatus | reverse complement strand
CAGACCTCAAAATGAACCTCAAAATTGATTAACCTTCATTCACATTCTGGCCATGTCAAATAAAGTAGTTTAGTTTGCAACAATATAGCCTGCTGCAGCTGATTGGAAGTTAAAATGTAGAGCAGATTCTTTTCCCTTGCACTAATTTGATCAGAGAACATCAGAGGGCTTTCTAACAGCCTTCCTGGAATGACTATTCAACATGCACAATCAGCCAACTGGCTCTAACAAGGGCTGACTGGTGCCAACAGTGCAGGAGACAATGAGCAACAGTTGACCACAGATGTCCTACAGTGTCTCAGCAGCAGTAGACTTGATATGTCAAGAGTAGATGATGTAATGAAATCATTCCCACTTGGTGTGTTGCTTGTACAAACAGACCTGTGTTTGTTGTTGGTACTTTGAAAAATCTCTCTATTTTTGTCTTTTTGAAGGGGTATTGGAAAGCAAGGATTCCAGTGTCAAGGTATTTAATTATTTTTTCTCACACAGACATGTTTATTAACTATATTATGAAGTAATGTACAGTTAGCAGATAACAATAATGCAGTCAAATGTTTGTCTTTTAGTTTGCAGTTTTGTAGTGCACAAGCGGTGTCATGAATTTGTCACCTTTACATGTCCTGGAAGCATCACTGCACCTAAAGCAGAGGTATGCATGTGTGGTTTTTACTCTCCCTGTCTCTTTCTGTTTGTGCATCATCACGGTGCCTATATTCAACAATGATTCCTTTACTCCAGTAAGATCTGAAGAGGTTATCAGAAAAACACTTCCTTCACAGAAATAACACTTACTTTGTTTCTTCTTGAAAAAGCACAATGTGACAATTATGTATAAAGGAAAAGTAAAGGTCATAAAATGAGCAACACGCCTTGTATCACAGTCCTAAAAGAAGATAAAGAGAACCCAAGTAAAGAAATGGGACAAATTTTATACTTGTGAACAAGGATATATCTAAGTCTGTTTGTGGAAGTGTATCATGGCAAGAACAAAGGAGATTTCTGGACCCCTCAAAAACAGTTGTGAATGCCAGATACTGAAAGCAGAGATTGACGTACTTCTGCCACTTACAGATACTTAATATTGGAACATTTTCCTCAATAAATAAATGTCCAAGTATAATATTTTTGTCCCATTTGTTTCATTGATTAAACATTTAGGACTTGTGTGAAAAGCAGAAATGTTAGAAATGTAGGTGTTTCCCTCTTAAAGTTAGGAGTAGGTCCTAGGAAAGATAAAAGTTATTACTAAAGCACCTTAACACCTAAAGTAGCTCCTAAGATGAAAAACTGTTAGGAGTAGGGAGGAGGACTTTTAAGAGGATTTCCCTTAAGCAGAGGAGAAAAATCTGGAAAGACAACAAGGCAGTAATGATCTCCAAACACTGAATAACAGTGATTTAATCAGACTCTACAGATTTGTGCAGGAATAATGTATGTGGTTGACCTTATTTGAAATACATCCACTTTTCCTACCCAGTGCAACAATGCCATAATGCCCAGAAAGTCATCACAAAGGTAAAGGTATTTGGCAACAGTGCTCACTCAAACAATTACAACACTTTCAGAACCTCACATTATTTATATGATTACTTACCAGCATGGTAAATAATCTGTCAGTAAAATAAAGCATTATGTGCTTACGAGGAGGGTAGTGACAAGCAATTACAGTCTTCAAAAAAATGCATTATACCTAGAAACCAGATCAACCCCTCCTCCTCACTTCTTCTTGCTCTGAGTTGCTCTGAGATCTTCTAAATCACTCTTAAGCTTAGTTTTTAAGTTAAGTTGGGAGTTCTCTAAGACGATTTTTAGGATCTTTATGAATATGGCCCCTGATGTTTTAGGTCAGATTTGTGCAGAAATTCTTAAGGGTTCATGAACTTTCAAGCACCACTATATGCAGATTTGCTGTATCTCTTGAAGACCATGTACAGGTATGTGCCAATCCAAACAACGACCGTTCCCTTTAATGGCTGAGGTCTTAAAAAGTATAATAAATTATAACAGAACAAAACAATTTTTCTTTTAACTCTGGATGTAGCGACTGTAAACAGACTCAAAACAACAAAGACATGTACAGCACTGCCCAACATACAGTGGTGCAAAAAAGTATTTAGTCAGTCACTGTTTGTGCAAGTTCTCCTACTTAGAAAGATGAGGTCTGTAATTTTCATCATAGGTACACTTTAACTATGAGAGACAAAATGAGAAAAAAATCCAGGAAATCACATTGTTGCATTTTTAAATAATTTAATTGTAAATTATGGTGGAAAATAAGTATTTGGTCAATAACAAAAGTTCAACTCAATACTTTGTAACATTATCGTTGTTGGCAATGACAGAGGTCAAACGTTTCCTGTAAGTCTTCACCAGGTTTGCACACACTGTAGCTGGTATTTTGGCCCATTCATCCATGCAGATCTTCTCTAGAGCAGTGATGTTTTGGGGCAACATGGACTTTCAACTCCCTCCACAAATTTTCTATGGGGCTGAGGTCTGGAGACTGGCTAGGCCACTCCAGGACCTTGAAATGCTTTTTACGGAGCCACTCCTTTGTTGCCCGAGAGGTGTGTTTGGGACCATTGTCATGCTGGAGGACCCAGCCACGCTCCATCTTCAATGCTCTCACTGATGGAAGGAGGTTTTGGCTTAAAATCTCACGATACATGGCCCCATTCATTCTTCTCTTAACACGGATCAGTCGTCCTGTCCCCTTTTCAGAAAAACAGCCCCAAAGCATGAGGTTTCCACCCACATGCTTCACAGTAGATATGGCCCAACTCAGAATTCTTCTTCCTCCAAACACGACGAGTTGAGTTTTTACCAAAAAGTTCTATTTTGGTTTCATCTGACCACATGATATTCTCCCAATCCTCTTCTGGATCATCCATACGCTATGTGCCCAACTTCAAATGGGCCTGGACATGTACTGGCTTAAGCAGGAGACACGCCTGGCACTGCAGGATGTCGCCGGAGTCCCTCTCGACGTAGTGTATTACTGATGGTAGCCTTTGTTACTTTGGTCCCAGCTCTCTGCAGGTCATTCATCAGGTGCCTCCGTGTAGTTCTGGGATTTTTGCTCACCGTTCTCAAGATCATTTTGACCCCACGGGATGAGATCTTCCGTGGAGCCCCAGATTGAGGGAGATTATCAATGGTCTTGTATGTCTTACAATTGCTCCCATAGTTGATTTATTCACACCAACCTGCTTGCCTATTGTAGATTCACTCTTCCCAGCCTGGTGCAGGTCTACAATTGTCTTCCTGGTGTCCTTCGACAGCTCTTTGTCTTGGCCATGGTTGAGTTTGGAGTCTGACTGTTTGGGAGGCTGGGACAAGGTTTCTATTATACATATAACGAGGTCAAACCAGGTGGTCCGAGTGGAGACAGAAGAGCTTCTTAAGAATTTTTACAGGTCCGTGAGAACCAGAAAATCTTGCTTGTTTGTGGGTGACCAAATACTTATTTTCCACCATGATTTACAATTGAATTCTTTAAAAATCCTACAATGTGATTTTTTTGGATTTTTTTTTCTCATTTTGTCTCTCATAGTTGAAGTGTAGCTATGATGAAAATTACAGACCTCTCTCATCTTTTTAAGTAAGAGGACTTGCACAATAAGTGGCTGACTAAATACATTTTTGCCCCACTGTATGCTGTTAAAGTATACTGTACTCTACTGAACCCTAATAACCATATTTTAATTAATAAGTATTACATATTCCTAACTTCTTAACTGCTTGATTATGCAGGAGTCAGACTTTCACTCGAAATCTCTGTACCTTAGCGATCGAGTTCATTAGCTCACGTTTGAGTTAGAGACTGTTCTAACTTGGCTGATGTGTCTAGAGCCTTTTTTGTGTTACTCATAATTGTGTGTATGACTTTCTTCTGCTTATTTGTACACTGTAAATGGCATTTTTTAGTTTTTGTGCCTGTCCTAGTGTAAGTAGTAGTCATTTGTTTGTCCCTCCACTTCCTGTATCTTCCGTCTTACCTGTAACTATATAAACTGGTTCACATTCACTCTGTGTTGTTTGAAATATAATCAATGCATTTTTGGTTTCCGTCAAACAAAAGTATCAGTTCCAATCTCATTTATCACTTGTGTTTTCAGCAGTATCTCTGACTATGTTATGTATCATTTGCATGCAGTTTTCTTGTGAAAATACCATTTATATTTACCATACAGTATTCTAAAAAGACTTAGGTCAGCATCCATTTTGGCGAACATCATAGAACGTTTCACAGAACGTAACGCAGACGTTAAACAGTGCATACATGTAGTTTAATCAATGAACTTAAAATGTGATCAAAGTGTGTGTCTGTGTGTGATGGAGAGAGAGGGAGAGAAAGAGAGAGATGGATCTGAGTGTGGAAAGATAAGAGACTGCAGGGTTAATCTGGCTGACACATTGGAGGTGGAGGAGGGGTGTGCGGTTGGCAGGTGATGAAGGTACAGAGCTGGAACTGTGTGAAGAGGAAGAGCTGGGCAGGGACTGACAGGCAAGAGGAGTTGAGTATTTGGAAGCTGTGCATTCTGAAAAAAGTGTGAGATTAGCAGAGAGGGAAGGCAAGATGGCCAAAGAGAATGAGTGAGACTAGTGAGCTAGACAAGTAGATGGGAGAGGGGGATTTCAGATTGATTCAGGTTCCACAGCTGGGTTGAACTCATTTATTCATCCACCATTCAGCTGTCTCAAAATAGCCTGAGCTAATTGGCTGACAGCAGAAGCCACTCTGTATGTGTGTTAGGTTCATTTAATTAGCACTTTTATGTGAAAATTCATCCCCTCACGATCTCGCTTAATCCAACAGTGGACATAAGGATGATCAAAGGTGCTTGTTTTCAATAGTATTGTCCCACTGTACAAGAATGTAGTCAGTATATTATCTAATTTACCACTCGCTCACTGGAGGTCAACATTTATTAGAGGTGTAATGGAACATTCTGCTCACAATTCAATTCGATTCATGAAACGATTTTCTCATGATTATTATTTTTCTTTTAATAATATTTCTGAATTCTAACCAATGCAAAACAATGCACATGTTCTTGTATAATTTTTTAAGCAAAAAAATGTAGTCCTCTGCAATTCAAATAATTTTTGTAACTAGAAATTTTAATAAATAATTGCTATATTAAATTCAAGCATGTGATGTCAACAAGTGATTATAGTCATGATTTGGTACAAAAAGAGTATCTACAAAGGCTGAGTTTTTGAAGAGCAAAGATGGACAGCGGATCTCCAGTTTGTCAACAAATGCATGAGAAAATGTATTAAATCTTCAAGAAGAACGTTCCTTAAAAAAAGATTAGAAGGGATTTACATAATTCTCCCTCTATGGTACATAATATCATTAAACGATTCAAAAATCTGGAGGAATTTCAGTTCATAAAGGGCAAAGGCACAAACCTAAACTGAACACTTGTGATCATCGATCCCTCAGATGGCACAAGAACTGTCATTCATGAATAACTGATAGAACCATATGGGCAAGGGATTACTTTGGCAAACCTTTGTCAAGCACTACAATAGAGTTACTTCACAAATTTCAGTTTTACTGTACAAAAAACAAGTCTTATGTTAACCATGTCCTGAAACATCATTGATTTCTCTGGGCTTGGAGGCATCTGGGATGGACCATCAGTAGTCAAAACGCATATTGTAGTCAGACAAGTCAGTATTCCAGATCTTTTTTGGAAGAAATGGACGCTGTGTGCTCCGGATCAAAGATGAAAAGGACCATTCAGACTGTTATTAGCTACAAGTCCAAAAGCCAGGCTCTGTCATGGTATGGGGTTGTGCCAGTGCCCTTGGCAAAGGTCATTTTGAGTTCTGTGATGGCAGCATTAATGCAGAAAGGTACAGTGAGATTTTAGAGCAACATAAGCTGCCTTCAAGACCATGTCTTTCACAGGGAAGTCCATGCCTTTTTCAACAAGACAATGCAAAACAAGCCAAATCAGAAAAAGTTAGGACTGAAATATGCAAATCCCTTCCAGTCTTTCTTTGAGGAACATTGTTTTTAAACATTTCAATAATCTTCTCGCGCATGTTGACAAACTGGAGATCCTCTGCCCATCTTTGCTCCTAAAAAAGTCAGCCTTTTCTGGATACTGTATTTGTACCAAATCTTGATTACACTCACCTGTTCACATTACCTGTTTGCAAATCACATAATTATTTACCTCATTACTAGACCTAAATTGCCCTGGTCCCCAACTTTTTTTGGAATGTGTTTCAGGCGTGAAATGCAGGAATGGATGTTTATTAATGTATGAAATGAAGTTGACCAGACAAAACATGAAATATCTACAATGACTACAATGATATAAAAGTCAAAGTATATGTAAGGAAGACTATATGATTTTTGTAATTTGCATTTTCCATACTGTCCCAACTTTTTTTGATTTGAGGTTGTACTTAACATGCAGTTGTACTCATTTACATTTATAGCATTTAGCAGGTGCCCTCTTGTCCAGAGCAACTAACAACAGACACCATCTTACAGGCTATAAGGTTGAATCAAGGGCCCAGTAGTGACAGATTGGCAGGACTTGAATCTTGGACAACCTGGTTAATAGTCAAATCCCTTAACTGTTGCACCTCCACTGCCCATGTATAAAAGCAACATTGCAGTAGTTCAGGTCTAAAGTCCTTTTTACACACAGTACAGGAGAACAGAATTGCCTTTTACATAAACACAATATGGAACAGATGTAATATGTCTGTCTCAGTCTTTTATGTACCTGAAACTTTTAGCTGTCTCTGCTGGATGTGGAAGAACTCATGTGTATCTGCCTCTGTCTATATTGAAAGTATGCAACATAAAATTAGAGATTATACTTTTATTTTTGAAAACCAAAGGAGTTGAAAGATTTGTTTTAAATTAACGAGATATTAAGGTTGGTTTTCAAGTTATGGTTTATTATTACTTAGTTGCAGTAATCATTATGTCAGTGGAAAGGCCCCATATATATACAGTACAGTACTTTTACAAAGATTGTTTGTGTGTGTGTGTAGAGGGGTGTCATGTTTACATTACATAGTGGGAACCACATGTCTCCACATGAATAGAAAGATCTGACATTTTATATCTTCTGGGAATACTTTGCCGGTGCCCTTTGGTGAAAGTCTTTATTGCAACTGCAAGTTTGAAAATATGAAAGTCCAAAAATGTTAATTAGGTTAGTGAGTTTAGGCTTCGGGTTAGGTGTAGGTGTAGCATTAATTAGTTACAGTAATCATTCTGAAAGTAGAAAGTGCCAACCATGATAGTGAGTCAAGTGTGTGTGTGTGTGTGTGTGTGTGTGTGTGTGTACCGGTGTTTGTGTAGTGAGTTGGACTTATCAGAACTCTTCTATTTTTAGAGAAAAGGGCAGTATCAGTGGGATTTTCATCAGGCTCCTAATTTAAACTTCTCTCATCTCTCTCTCTCTCCCTCTGTATCCCTCCCTCCCTCCCTCCCTCCCTCATGTCTGTCTCTGACACTCTGCAGGATCTGAAGAGCAAACACAAGTTTAAGATACACACCTACTCCAGCCCAACCTTCTGTGATCACTGTGGTTCTCTGCTCTATGGTCTCATTCACCAGGGCATGAAATGTTGCAGTGAGTGAGTGAGTGAGTGAGTGAGTGAGAGAGAGAGTGCGTGAGAGAGAGAGAGAGAGAGAGAGAGAGAGAGAGAGAGAGTGAGTGAGTGAGTTAGTCAGGTCTAAAATGTCCTGATTATGTGGTTGTGGGGTGGTCAGGTTTATTTATTTATGATGTCCAAAATCTCCCCACAAGTGTAGAAAGAGGTGACAAAATACTGCAAATATGACTTTTAAAAACCAAAGAGCCTAAATTTGTTATATGTTACTGAGGTTAGGGTTATTTGTAGAATTAATTACTTATTGTAGTATTATGGCAATGGGAAGTCCTTATAAAAATAAGTCTTTCATGTCTTTCTTAGCCAAACAACTTACACCATGTTTATGTTTATGTATTTACTCATTTATCTCATTGCTATTGAGACATTTTGAAAGCAATCAGTACATTTTATCTTTCAAAAGTCATAAAGTGGATCAAAGCACTGTGATGATGACCCTGCAAAATGCCTTTTTGATTAAATCACATCACACTAACAAGTATGAAATCATTTTAATTAATATGACCCATCAACTATGTAACTGGTGTGACATGTCATGGCTAGGGATGTAGTAAATAGAAATCAGAATCAGAATTAATATGTGTTATCCTTCATGTAGTGTGTTCCTGCTACAAATCGGTCACAAAAACCTGTTTTACGTGATTTCAATATTTTGGACATCAAAAACATGATAAAATATTAGTTTTTAAAATCACCTCATTTAGCTGTGACTTACTTGCTAGGTGTCTCCACTGAATTATTGCACAGAAACAGTTTTTACTTCATTAAAATACATTCATTGACAAAAAAAACCCTCACAAAGAAGTTTTAGTTGTTGGAATTGAATGGAACTTTGTATGCGTGAATGTAATGATGATATATGTTAGTGATGACATTATTGTAGTGAAAGGCTATGTTTATTGGGGAAAACTGTACAATTTAAAGGAGGCTCTAGTATCCTGTTAGGCCACCTCTAGCCTGGATACAAGATGAGATACAGTTGGGCATGAAGGCATACAGGCTCTGTGTGGTATCTTGTGGCACATCTGCCCACTGCCTTTTTGATCCTACACACTTGTAGGGTGCTGGAGCTGGCATCCCAGCTGGTCTCATCAATGCTCGATTGGTGATAAATCTAGCGACTGGGCAGGCCAAGGAATTGTTGCAGTCTGACATCCCTGGGAAACTCTTGCTGCATGTGGGTGATTTCAGTATCCTGCTGAAATATGCCAGTTCGAAGCTCTGCCATGAAAGGTGACACATGGGGCAGCAGGATGTCCTACATATACTGCTGAGTTGTTAGTGTCCTTCGTATCACTGCTAGGAGTGATCGTTTGTCATATGCTATGGCTCCCCATGTCATCACACCAGAAGTTGGGGCAGTGTGTTGCTCCACAACCAAGGCAGGAAGACCACGAGGTCTCCATACTCAAACATCCGAAACAGAACCTGTATTCATGGCTAAAGATGAAATTCTTCTGGTCCATAGCAGTCCAGGTTTCTTGTTCACGGCACAACTGTAAACGAAGGCGACTGTGGCTGGCTGTCAATGGCAGGACACATAATGGGCACCATGACAACACATTTCCTTCTGCTAATTACCTGGAATGGTCCGGGCAGAGACGGGTGTGTAGTGAAGGTGCCAGCTGTATTTGGACGCTAGACAACAAAACTGTGGGAGCTGCTCGTGCTTGTTGACGGATCAAATGATCCTCTCTGCTGGTGGTTCATCTGGGCCGGCCAGAGCCTGCTTGCCATGTGTGTATGCCCTCATGGAACCACTTCTCCTAACACCTCCTAACTGGACAATTAGTCGAAACGAACATCCTGGATCTCAGTTCAAGGATGTGCACCCGCTCAAAGTCTGTCAACTAGGCAACATGTCTTCGCATGCATCGTAGAGGCATGTCTAGCAGTCAACAATTTTTCACCAAGAGGTACACTACCCAAAAGTAGCCTCTGAGAGCCTTTTAAAAAGGCAGTGGGGGAGCATTTTTGTATCTAATCAAACCACACCTGTAATCATTTACCTGAGACATAACTGCATGCTGAGTTTTGCAGCAATCCGATATTTCTATCTGGGTGCGTTATTTTATTGTCAATGAGTATATATTCCACACTGAAAGGGTTAATCATGTTAGTAGTTTTGGTGACACACTGCTTTATAACTGCGCTGGAATCCGTAAATTACCAAGTGTCACTTACAAAAGTTCTTCTTTAGTATGCATTAATGCTTGGCTGTGCCATTAAAGCAGTTAGGACAGCACTAATTAATATCTAGGTACAATGGCTTAACCTTCATTCCAGACAGAAATAACAAAGCACTTAAGAGCAAGAACACAGAAAGCAGGGAGGCATTAAGTAGCCTTCGTTTGTTTTTGGAAGAATGCCCAGTAGGAAGATGTTAAAATTACAACAGCAGGTCTTAATGTCCTCTTAGTAATTCTGGACTGTGTCAGTGCAATAGGATTTTAAGGACAGGCTTGTGTTTTAAGACTGTCTGTGCCTCAATTAGGTGCGGTTCATGGCATTAATTTTAAGCGCTGACAATTTAAGACACCTTAACTGGGCAATTGAGTAAAAGCATTCTGGAAGTGCAGAGGTTCATAACAGTGATATGACCTTCATTTATCAGCATCCTGAAAAAACTCTGGCTGATTTGTTTTACTTTGTTTGTTACTTTGCTCATAGTGTTTTATTTTAAACAGTGATATTTATTAAACCATAGAATGTACAATACAGTCATTTTTATCTCTTTATCTTTTGTAAATCAGAAACGAAAGGAACGTTACAATGTTGTTTTCTGCCTTCAAGGCTGCAATTTTCTTTTCTGTTAGCACAGTGTTTCTCAGTCCTGGTCCTGGCACCCCACCGCTCTGCATGTTTTAGTGTTTTCCTGCACCCAACACACCTGATCCAACTACTCAGCTCATTAACAAGCCTGTTCTTGAGTAAAAGTGGGTGTGTTTAAACAGGAGAAGCACTAAACTGTGCAGAGTGGTGGGGCACCAGAACCAGGATTGAGAAACACTGTGTTAGCAGGTGTTGCAAGGCATCTGTTGTACTAGATTTCTGTCATTCAGATGTGAATTAGATGTATATAAGACAGATTTTTATTTGCTATTATAATTCTTAAGACATTGGATATTAATCAAATCTGCATTCCAAAGAAACTCATCATTGGGATTCATATCAGAACAGTGTTTTTTTTTCTTTTCCCCCACCTACAGGGTGAGACGGTACCACAGTGGTTAGCAGTGTTGCCTCAGAGATCCAGAGACTTGGGTTTGAGTCCCGGCCTGGCCACTGCCTGTGGTAGTTTGTATCTTTTCCCTGTGTACAAGTGGGAGGAAACCCCTGGTACTCTGGTTTCGTCCAACATTCCAAAGACCTCAATTAGGTCAACTGGCATCTCTAAAGTTGCCCTGGTGTAATTGAGTGTGTGTGCATACATGTGCTCTGCAGTAGACTTGTGCCCTGCTTAGGTTTGACTCCCAGCTTGTGCCCAGTGCTTCCGAAGCACCTTTTTGTTGTCCTCATCTGCCAGCGCATAGCTATGTGCAGCACTCCTACACAGAGTTATACCCTGAAACTGAGAGCAGGGAATTATAATTACTTCATGGGTCATCGCCTCTATGTCGGTCCAGAGGGCAGTGCACTAAGCAGTAACCGCCAAGTCAGCAAGCATTAACAGACAGGGTCGTTGGAGCGAACAGTTAGCAAAGAACATCTGGCAAAATCCTATTCAACAGTATTATCCATATGGTCAAGTACAGATGGCTCTGATCTGCTATCCAGTATCAGCTTAATTTAAGCAAAATGCAGGAGCAGATATTGGAGGGAAAACTATATAAATTTATGTCTTAGAGCTTAAGAGTGATGGGAAATTCTCCTTTTGGTGAAAGAGCTTAATCTCACTCTGAATAAATGAGAATATTTATTCTTTAATTGGTGCAAATTTAGTCTGAGAAAAAATAATCCCTTATCAAGAAATAATGATTTTTAACAAAAGCACACAAGTAAGTGCCACAAGTATTAGCAAAACTAGGATAAAATACTTTGTATTCTCACTAATAAAACAGTCTTCTCCTATAACATCTTGTGAGGTTGGAGGATACAGAGCAGGGAATTGGTGACCATTCCTCCTTTCAGAATCTCTAGAGATTGTCCAGGGTCCACTTTTGTGCACAACCCCTCTTTATTTCTCCTCTTTATTTAGGTCAGGGGACTGAGGTGGCCATGGGGAAGGTTGATTTTGTTTTCAGACACCATTTTTATGTTGAGCTCAACATATGAAGATTCAGTAACAAACCGTATTTAGTTTCTTGGCAGAGGCAGACAGATTGTGATTAAAAGGTCCTGATATATTCATGCAGTCCATGATTCCATGTACCCTAACGAGGTTCCCACAGCATTTGCAGCAAAAAATAGCCCCACAGCATCACAGACTCTCTAACATACTTAAAAGTAGTAGCATTTAGCAAACACTGAGTGCTTGCTTTTGTGGTTAGATGGCAAGAAAACATTTTTCCTGGCAAGACTTGCAAATAATCTGTTGCCATTTAGGTGGCATCTGATGGTAGTTTTGGAGACTTGGTGAACCCAAGATGCTACTTTTTCTATACAGAAACACTGATCCTTGGGGATTACTTAGTTGTTTACCCTCCTCCTCACTGTGTGTGGGGAGTACATTTGGATCCTCTTCCTGACAAGTTTGTCACAGTTCCAGTTGATTGCAACTTTTTAATTACTGCCCTAAATGTAGATATGTGCGTTTTCAGACGAGTAACTTTTTTATAGCAATCCCTGACTGATGAAGTTCAACACAGTTTTCACTTATTTGAATTGTCTTTCTCATTTTTAATAATGACTAAGAGAATTTGACAGCTCATACAAATACCCAATTGAAACAGAATATCATGAATTACTGCTTGAAAGTTCTTAGACACCCTGTTCAACTTAATAAAGTAAAATATAAATTGATTAAATAATTTCTATGGGTGCTAGTTATTGTGGCACATGATTTTGTTTAAAATAATTAGCTCTTGATTAAGGATTTTTGAACTTACTTCAATTAATGGCTGGATTGTTGTCATTTTTTCAGGGTGAGATTAAGCCAAATTCACCAATATGTGATTTTTATACTCAACTTTACCAGGGTTGCTTTTACTGTATATACATTACTGTGCAGAAGTCCTAGGCATTATACATTTTTCAATTTAAATTCTGCTAATTCTTCTTTTAAGTTTTAGTGGTCACTGCACTTTGTAGTTCTACAATTACAGGCTGTAGTCCATCTGTTTCTCTACATATTTTGTTAGTCCCTTCTACTCTGTTCTCTAATGGTCAGGACTCCCACATGACCACTACAAATCAGTTACTATGTGGGTGGTGGATCATTCTCAGCACTGCAGTGACACTGATGTGGTGGTGGTGTGTTAGTATGTGTTGCACTGATAGAAGTGGATCAGACTCAGCAGTGCTGCTGGAGTTTTAGAACACTGTTAACTCACTGTCCACTTTTTTAGAGACATTCACCTTATTGCTGCACCCTGTAGATGTAAAGTCAGAGACAGTAGCTCATCTGTTGCTGCACAGTTTGTGTTAGCCATCCTCTAATCCTTCATCTGTGCTCACATGATGCTGTCTACAGGATGGTGGCTGGACATTTTTGGTTGGTGGGCTATTTTCAGCCCAGCAGTGACAGTGCGGTGGTTTAAAACTCAAGCAACACTGCTGAGTCTGATCCACTCATTTCAGTGCAACACACACTAACACACAGTGTCACTGCACTGCTGAGAATGATCCACCACCCAAATAGTACCTGATCTGTGGGGGTCCTGACCATTAGAGGACGAGGGTAAAGGAGACTAACAGAGTATGTATAGAAACAGATGGACTACAGTCTGTAATTGCAGAATTACAAAGTGTAGTGACCACTTAAACCTAAATAAAGAATAAGCAGAATATAAACTGAAAAATATTAAATGTCTAAGACTTTTGCACAGTACTGTATGTCAGTATCAGTCGATACTCAAAATTTTATTGGTGTTGTGCCATGTCTTGTTAAAAGTTGCCACCTTCAGTTCTGCTACCAGCCCAGCACACTTTGGAGTCTGTCAGTGCCAGACTCTAAGCATTTGCAAGTATTGGCTCAGTAGATACAATCTTTTCGGAAGAAAAGGATGATATCAGATGATCTCTTCAAACAAAGCAATGAGTTCTACTCTGTAATTCCCTAGAAAGAAGGCTGGCTGCAGCCCAACTTGGATCTGAGTATAAATCAGAATACTGTTCATTATTTGATGCATACAGCCATGCCAGGGGATTCAATTAAACAATACAATCCTAGCAACAAACCTAAGGGATGCATGCTTTTCATAGCTTGGTATTCATTGACCCCACCCCATCCCACCCTCCACCCCAGGCATGAGGGTGGTATAATGTCCATCTGCAGTGGATCAAAATACTGCAATATTCAGATGATTGTCTCATATGCACCCCATGGTGTGAGGTGTCACATGCCAAGGCACGTAATGCACCTCGGAGTAAATCATGCCAAACCATTTGGTCCCCATGCCAAGCTGTTAATTGTATCATTTAACTGTATTTCTGAATTTCATAGAACAAAATATCATCTGATCTTTATGAAAGTCCTAACAGACAAACACTTTAACTATGCCACATTTTATTGTTAATTAATAGTGAAATTGGGATCATATAAAAATAATTCACAAACTTTTCTATGAAATTGCGCATTTTTATGCCCCTTACCTAACACTAGATAGCCAGCTTAAACTAGATCATTGGTACTTTTCCAAGTGAATGTTCTCTTTAAAACAAAGGTCATTCAGAACCTGATGTGGTTGACTGTAGCACCCTTCAGATTATCCTACTGGAACATCTTATGTCTAGATTGGTTCAAGTGGGGTTCAGGTTCTGTAGGGTTACACCAATGTAAAAAATAAAAATAAAAAAATTCACACAAATACTATCTGTTATAGTCAGTGTTTCTGCATTGATTACTTATAACATCTTTAGCGAAATCATAATGATAGACAAATATATCTTTCTTAAACTACTAACACATAAACAGTTGTTTTAAGGTCTTTTATTAATTTACAGTTCAGGCAGTCAATGGTATGTGACCATCTCGGCTAACAACTACTACAAAAGGCAATGTACCAGTTAAAGACATTCGATTGCAGGTATGGTTGAGAAGTGTCCTATAAAATTGTTAAAAATATATTTACGATTTAAGAATCTATAAAAATGACAGTCTATGAGTGGATAAAATTTTATACTGCTGTTGCACTGCCTATAAGTGGGTGTCCTGGCATGACCCTGAGAGCGCAACATGTTGTAGGAGTTACTGAAAATAATCTAAGGTGAACACGAGGCCTGCACGAATCTAAAACTCTAAAAAGTCTCTGTTTGTGTCCACTATAAAAATGTCCCTACACAAAAAAGATGTTCATGAAAGAGCACCAATACAACATAATGACAATGATAATAATAATAATAATAATAATAATAATAATAACTAAACAACAACAATAATAATAATAATAATAAAACATTTTTGTTTATATTTGCAAATGATCACCGCCTTGTATTATTACGCTCTTCTTTAAACATATAAAGAAAAAAATATTGTAGAATTGTACAACAGTATGTTTGGAGTATAAAGCACAGCAGTATTGCCTCATCTTAAATGTGAAAGATGGCGAAGACGGCATCATGGTTTGTGGCTGCTGTGCTGCCTCAAAGCTTGCTTATGATCATTTAGGGAGCAATGAAATCGAAATTGCATCCAGAATTTTTTAGGACTTCACTCCAGAAGCTGAAGATTAATAGAAGTTCCATGATGCAACAAGACAATGACCAAATGTGCCAAGCCAAATGATGTTTATGACGAGAAAAATACAACTGTGTGTTAGTTTTACAACCGAATTACAACATTTGCTTGCAAATTGCATATCTTGATTCAAATCGAAGTGTTGTTTAAATAATACACATTGGGCAAGCAGTTAAAGGAGGGCAATACAATTCTTCCAGCTAAATGCACACCTCCCCCATGATTAGGGTCTTTCAGCAGCGTATATGGTTAACAGTAGCAGTCTTGCTATAATCCCATTGGGACTCCACATGGTTTGTCTTGTGTGGTCAATGCATTAAGGTTGTTGCTTAAGATGAGACCTTCACAAGAAGATTACATCCTTCTACTCTAACCAGAACTTTGAACTCTACATGAAATAATTCCATCTGAGATAATTCCACCTGATGCCCCACCTATGAGTTGGCCTCTCTGTTTGGCTTCTAGATGGTCCATGGAACAATAGATCCCCATTGTCCCCAGTCTTTAAAGTGGAACTTCAGCCAAGATTCCCTATCAGGGAAGCATTCTGATCTACGTACTGTAATATTATTTGGGTTAGGTTTTCTGAGGAGCCCAATGTACTAAAAGAATGCGATGCTGCTGTTCTTCACATCTCGTTACGCTCCAGGCTATATCCACGAGACATCTATAGTGATAAGTGAAGAGCTTTTTCTCTTCCCGAAAACAACAGCAGGTAATAATTGTGATGTAATGATTATGTAAACAGTGGTTTTGTGGCAGTATTACTGATTTGTACAGTTTGTACAGTACAGCAGTCAGCACACTGAAAGTCTATGCTATAAAAACCTATCCATCTAGCATGCACGTCAAACTGAATAGCAAACCTGCCAGGGCTCATGATCTCATTAGTTCCTTTATGATAGATGGTCAGAGGATTAGATCACTGAGGTCATTGCAGGTCTTCTCCCTGTACCTCCCACTTGTATTACAGAACCCTTTTCAATCCACTGCATTAATCTGTTCCAGCATTAGGTATTGTTTTGTTAACAGTCTGTCTCATTATATTTAGCCTTGAACAATTGAGTATGCATGTCTAAAAGTGTGAATTGTATTGACTGTCCTTTTGACTACAAAGTGTCACCTAAACAAACTACTGAACTGCATGCAACCAACACTTCTGACTTAATCTGTCAGTCTCATATCTGAAGGGCGATGCAGAGTCCAACCTCCTATGCCCTGTGCATGCCCTGTAGTAAAATGCGCCAGTGACCTCATCTGTTTGCTGGAGAGCAGCGTTTTATTTGCCATGCCACAGCAAAGGGCTATGCTCTTACAGTTCGAAAGGTATTCTGAGTGGATTGTTGACGTTATCACAGAGGCCTCTGGGGAAATTTCTTTTCCCTATTTCTCACTGACAGAGCAACATGAGAGATGGATACCTCTTGGGAAGCTTCATGTATTGTTCTACTGTCTGACATAATGTGCTGCACTGACTTGAGCACCACTTTATTCCTTCCATCATGTCAATATGGCAGAAACTCTGGTAGTGGATATGTTCTGTTGATCGATACAGACGATTAAGTCCTTGGAGATATGGTGGGTAACAATCATCCATAAGCTCTTGACCCCAGTGATCAAAGTAACTCAATCAAATAAATGTATTGTTTTATGAGTTCTGGTTGACCATTAGGACTCATGGATTCTTGGGACCTATGTTGGTAAGAAGGGTTCTGAAGACCTTTACCCATCATGGCCATGGAAATTTTTGGTATATGATTTTGTTATACATGAGGTGACTCACTGGTGGTTAATTCTGTTGTTAAATCTGATAAAACCTTGGTTCCATCAGAAATCTTTTTTGACAGTGACATCAGGAATTCATAAAGGCCTTAAAGAAATATTTGAAACAAATAGAAAACAAATTAAGACTAAGAATAACTAAAGTACTATTTTTCTGTGTGTATGTATGTGTGAGGCTGTGACATGAACGTTCATAAGCGCTGTGAGAACAGTGTACCCAGTCTGTGTGGACATGACCACACTGAGAAAAGAGGACGGATTCACCTCACCGTGCATGGAGAGAAGGAAGATATATATGTCACAGGTGAGAGAAAAGAAATTGTTAGTTTGTAAGAGGAAATTTTGGATTTATTCATGTGTGTATTAGAAGCTCAGCTTTTCATCCAGTTTTGCGTATTGAAACTATGGTACTGTGCAAAGGTCTTAGGCCATATATAATATATTGTTGACGATTGGACCAAAAAATTTCAATTTGGATTTGGCACACCAAAATACTCTTTCCCACTGATCTTCGTTCCAATCTTTATAAGCTTTAGCATATCTTAGCATTATCACCCGGTTCCCCATCCAAAAACAGCTGTTTCTTTGCTGCTATCCTTTCAAAAAGATCTTCTTCGGACTTTAGAAGGACTTGGCATCCGATGAACTTGCCAGATGCTGCTATTGCTCAAGTATAAGGAGATATCACAATAAACACTTGCCACTGTGGGCTATAGAAGCTCTTTTCTCATTTTTTTGTTTGTTTTTAATACTGCATACAAATTTCAAATATTTCTAGATGTATTGCAATAAGGAGACTGAGAAATAATTACAGTGGGGCAAAAAAGTATTTAGTCAGCCACTGATTGTGCAAGTTCTCCTGCTTAGAAAGATGAGAGAGGTCTGTTATTTTCATCATAGGTACACGTCAACTATGAGAAACAAAATAAGAAAAAAAAATCCAGGAAATCACATTGCAGGGTTTTTAAAGAATTTAATTGTAAAATATGGTGGAAAATAAGTATTTGGTCAATCAATTTGGTTCAACTCAATACTTTGTAACATAACCTTTGTTGGCAATGACAGAGGTCAAACGCT